>BGZK01000695.1:0-311762 GCA_005406025.1 Eumeta japonica
TAAATTTTGAAAATAAATTTGACCCTGAAAGAAATTTCATTGGTCAGGCAAAATTTGTTACTGTTAATAGCCTTTGTAATTTATGCATGAATACGTGAATATTCAAAATTTTCTAGTGTGAATAATGTTAATGTTTGTCGATCTGTTCACATCTGCAAATTAGGTGATTAATTTCACAGAAACAGTTTCTTTTATTTCTAAGGTACAAACCTGTTGTTATATTTTTGTATAAATTTTCTTAATTATCCCCACGGCTGGGCAAGCTTGCTCACATTTTCATTTCAGATTGAATAGCTTGAATCTTAAGTCGCTCATGATGGTATAGTGTGGATTAGGGGTTATGGCTGTTGTCATCGATGTGATGACACATGCGGGAATGACAACTGAAGGTGTACGACGCTTTAATGTAATTTGATTCAAGTTAAAAACTCATCGGTCAATTTCATAATGATTAAGATGGACTTTGGCACATTCTGGTTCCTTTGAACCACTTTTGTGACATTCTTAATCCCGTTGAGCTACCACCACTTTATAACTTTGACTGTGTAAGTTAACATCTAGTCAGTCACTGCACCTATTTATAAATTGTTCTAGCAAGAATTGTTTATGTAGTATTTTATTCCTCTGCAAAAGTAGTCTTAAGAAACATTTCTATATTTTTAAATGAAAAGTTAAAAAGAATTGGTTTTACATTGCAATATTTTGACACTGTTATCGGGCGAAAGTGAACTATTTCAGGTCTTGTACATTGACCAGAAACTTTTACAAAGCACAACTTGTGGATATGCTTCAAATTACTTAGTGTGATGTGTTACTGTTTTTATATTGTATAATAGTCAACATATTTTACTCTTTTAATAATTAGGTTTGCTAGTAAAAACTAGCTAAGCAAAAATTTATTACATTTTTTTGATTGTTAGAAATATTGACAGATTATCGTCCATTCATTATTTGCACTATTTTTTATATGTTTTCTTTTTATGCTTCTTCCAGAGTAAGATGCTATATTCAAGATTTTATTTCATTTTTCGCAAGCTAAATCTTATAGATATGTTTCTCTTTTTAGTGTCGTTTTTTTTCATTTCATCAAGTCTCAAATCACAAGGATGCTAAAAAAATTTTCAGTAAAAAATAAATAAGCAACAAACACACTAAGAAAAACTCAACAAACTTTTAAAAATAAATTTGTTACATATCCTTATTTCTATCCCCTTTATTAATTGTATAAAGTATGTAAAAATAGATCTAATAAACGGCCACAGGTAAAATGTATTTGGGTGATACGAGGAGCATTCAATAAAAAAAGAGAATGAGAATGTTGCCGGTAACTTTTATTAAATATTATTTTATTTTTCGACACAGTCGCCTTGTAGAATAATAAGCTTGGCATATCTTTTTTTAAACTTAAAATTCTTTTCTTAAAAAACTCATTCTGAGCACCTATAAATTTCTGTACTGCAATGACTGCTTCATCATCTTTGAATCTCTATCCTTTCAGATATTCCTTTAACCTTAGGAATAGATAGAAATCACTAAGGGCAAATTGGGTGAATATGTTGGATACTCGAGTATTTCGAAGCCAGCATTTCAAATTGCAGCCATAGCAAAGACAGATCTGTGAGCTGAGGAGCTTGTTAGAACAAAACAGTTTTTGTTAGTTTGCCTCGCCGTTTTTGAAGTGAAACTTCTAATGCAACTTCCAACAAGGTCGCGTTAAACATTTAACGCTACCATGGAGGGGTTATGAAAGCACTGTTGCGTTAAACGTTCAACGCTCTTGGGGAGGGGGAATAGAAAGAGACAGAGCGAGAATGAATGCGTGGCAATCGAACGTATGCGCGTAGTATACCTGTAACAGGCTAGCGCGAGCTTTAGCAACGAGTAGCGTCCAATATTCCAAAGCAAGAGGGAGAGAAAAAGAAAGATACACAAAGACAGAAAGTAGGAGAGAGAAAAAGAGTGAGTCGGTAGATTTCACCTCGCAGTTGTTTTTCGTAATTGTAACGTGCGACGAAAAACGCAATTTCCACCCCTTCCTATTTTCATTTCCACATTACGAAGTTTCACTTCTTCCGCGCGGAGGGACCCCAGGCACTATTTTTTTTTTTCAAATTCCTTATGCAATTGGTTTATTTGTTCTGTACACAAAGCGCCTGTAACAGTAGTTCCACGGTCGAGATATTCTATCATGATCACCCCTTTATTATTCATGATTTTTCCAGCAGAATGAGTCGCCATAAATTTCTTAAGGTTTGGAGATGATCGTTCCCTCGTTATAGATTGTTATTTTGTTTCTGGATCAAAATAAGTCGCGTTTCATCCACAGTTGTAAATCGAGCTAAACAACTATCGGGAACTTGTAATCGATAAGTCATATTTTTTTAAAATATTTTGTTCAATTTCTTTGGTCACCACCGTTGTTGGGCGACCCGAGCAAGGGCCATCTTTGGTGGATGTTCTTCCACATTTAAATTTGGTGCGCCAAAAGGCAACGGTAGAACGGAACAGTTGCTCCTAAAGTATCCTCAAGTCTTGATTAACTCGTTCTGTAGTGAAGTTTTTCAAGCACATCAATTATTTCCAATTTTAATAACATATTACAACACACTGCAAACAAAAGACTTGTATTTTTAAAAAACAAGATATTTAATTTTTTTTTTAATCTAATCAATATTTCAGCTTTACTAGTATTTTAATTTTTTTTTATTCCATAGCGGTTGCACCTCATTCTCACTTTATAATGAAAGTCCCTCGTAATATCCAAAATTTCATTGAGATTTTAAAGAACTTTGAGGTCTGGGTGGATATCGAGAATATACATATAAGCCCTGATTTTAAATTTACTACTTATCGACATATTAATCTAAAAAAGAATAGCATATATAATCCTTTCAAAGCGAGAATTAAACTATTTTGGAAGGAGAATACAAAAGTTTGACAAAGTCACCAACGCAACAGTTAGACTTCTATAATGAAACTATTAGCACATATGATCTTTAAATATATTTAATAGTTCTATGTGGTTCATGATGATGATACTTATACAGATGTGTATGTTTACTTCCTTTTCTATTTGTAATTTTCCTGTATAATTGTTTGTCAACCCAAGTATATAAAGAAATAAATTGAAAACCACTTCAAAGCAGTTATATGTAAAACACACTTAAACTACTAATATAATAAAACGCAAGAAATCATTTTTATAATTCAGTGGCTGTAATGTCTTTAAATCACTTCAAGCTTTCTTATTACTACATCTTTAAAAATTGAGATGAGAGAAATATCGAGATTAAGATAGACGTAGTGTTATCAGTCGTGAAAGAAGTAGGAATTCATTCTATGTGCACATGGGCGGAGTTGCGGGCGAAAGTTATACATATACAGTTTGTGAATGAACAGCACCCGTCACTTTTCTCCGTATATATATAATATGTATAAAAATATTATTTAATCTCTATTATTTTTTAAAAAGGTAGTCCGATACATAAAATAAAACAAATAATTTAGTATGAAAAATAAATCGAGCAATGTAATCAATGCCACATGACAGTGCGCGCGTTTTGGCAACAATGCATAACAAGTGAAAATGCAACTTAGAACCAAAATTCATATTATTTGCCACCAATATCGTCTGCACTGAGCGTATACAAACTCATATCCAAATACTAACTGGCACTAAATGAACTCACGTCAAGTCGAGTTTCTTTGTAAATGAAATGCGCGTGCGGTTAGTTGTGCTAGCACGTGCCATTTGCACTGAAGGGAGTCTGAGGGAAGTCAGCGGTGGGTAATGTAGCGATAACGCCGCACATACTGGTGAGATGAAAAGTCGGTTCATAAATAATTAACAAAAGTTATTTATTTTTCTATTCATGGTTATTGTTATGTTACTATGCTTATTGTAATAAGATTATACTCTATAACGGGAAAGAGTGGCGGCGTTGTTCGTTTATATACTGGATAAACCTCATTTTTATTATCTTTCGTATTTGTCATATAACTCGATAATCTCGAATATATAGATATAGTAAAAGAAAATAAAAAAATCATATAAACTTTGTAGATCAGATAATCTGCAAACTGTTCTCGAAATTAGTGTTATTGTTAGTTGGTTTTATTTTACTCTGCTGCCGAGGCAAATCCTTCCATAGTCTTTATTTCGTGTGGAAGAGCTCGTCAGTCGGCAGTCCTACAGTCATCCACAGGCTCCTTATTTAATTTACACAGATATCAAAGATGATTCGCATATATTTTAATATATGTCAATAAGTTAGTCACATGGCTTTGTTGTGGGAGTATTATCAGATTTTGGTTTGTCATGTTAATTCAAATCTAAGTTGCAGATTTCACCACAAACTCTGACAATATTTAGTAAAAGGTTTTAAATTAAACACTAGTTCAGGTGAGCAAAATCTATTTTTTGATACATTATTATAGGGTTTTTTGAAGTAAATATTGTGAACGCATTTAAGATAATTTTAAAATTTTTATTTATTTACAGTGATGGCTGCAGAAACCTTGCAAGGAAATAAGTTTAGAAAATAAATAAGCATTAAGTATGCTATAAAACTCAGCATATTAATATAAAAATGTTTATTTTGACTCAGTAGTATATGAAATTTCAGAGTAATGTTTTTATAAATAATACATTTTTTCAGACATTAAAGATTTTTATTTATTTAAACATTTTATTTCACATTAAAGTTTGAGCAAACCTTTATAGCAATAAAAACTGTATTAAAATTTAGTGTTATCCAGGCTATTGTCACATCTTTTTGTGGAAAACAGCTAATTAAGATTGATAAGTTTATTACCATTAACCAACTTTTGAGTTTATTACGAAATAAGTTTACAAAATGTCTTAAATAATAATTTTATTATTTTTTTTAAATATAAATTGAAAGTGAAGTATGTTAACAAATGTCTTGATATAATTCAATCCAACATAATAGAAAATCAATTTACCATTTTACATATAATATTCATATTTCAAATTAAATATGTAAATATTTGTACACAACACTAATAAAAATATAAAATTAGATAACTTAGTCTTATTTTCACACTGATAATGTAGTACATTTTTCAGTAATAAATTATCTAAATACTGTGTATATATATTAGTCATCTAAAAGTATGTTACATTAAATGATTCTCCATTAATCACACCAAAAACGCTATGCATCTAATAATATATAACCGAATTGTAATAAATTCCACATGGAGAAAGATTTGATATTATTAGAAAAAGGATAATTGTAAACAATTAGTTAATTTTAATTAAATCATAAAACAGTCATTGCTATATATTATAGTGATTTAATGTTTACTTACTATTGATTTATAAAATGTGAACTGAAATGTAATTTAAAGGAACATGATATAAAGAACTTTATCTTATATATTCTCATCAAATATATAATGTATACATAAATTATAATGTATACAAAATACATAAACATTCCAACACAAAACTATTAAGAACTTATAATGAAATATTTTAAGCATATTCCCCCTGACAGTCTAGCAAATTATACTTATAATAATTTAATTTAACCAATATTACATTCTCTCATTAAAAATATCCATTGCAAAATACCATTCAGTTCTGTGGTAAAACATTGACTTACCACAATCAAAACAAATTTCATCATTCATCAATAAATTTTAGTTAAATCCACTACTATATATATTACCCTGGTTAGAAGTGGATAAAGAATATCATCAGTGAGACTGCTCCATTTCTTACTGAGACATTTTTCTAATAAATTATGTGACACTTTGATCTGGAATTAATAAATAACTTTTCTATAATAAAAAAAAATGTGTAAAAATACAATATAGTGTCATTGCAGATACAAGCATTTAAAAAAAATGCATAAGCTTCAAATGAATGTAAAAGTTACCCATTCAATGAATATATTGTGAAACACATCTACAAAATACCCTAAGTATTTATTTAGTATTTTCAAAAAATTATATTATAATTTATAAAAGTAGTTACAATGTTAGTAGATATTATGGTATTATTCAAATCAATATATAGCTCAAATCTTGTGCATTTTTTAAAAAGGTAAAAGTAATGCTATGCACGTAATTAACACAGACACTGGCTATTTCTCATACTGGGAGTCCAGAACCAACTACATAGTCGATGTATCACTACTGTTAATACATTGGGGTTTAATGTTTGTCAATAGCATTTTTGGCTTATTTGTCAATTTCATTGTACAATTGATTTATTTGGTGATATGAACAAGGTAAAATAATAAATGAAATATATGTTAGAATTTTTTTCTCCTTCAATAAGAAATGGGAAAAATGTGGTCTAATTTTTATAATTTTTTTTAGTTAATAATGGTTTTTTTTGGAGCACAACGAAATAAGTGTAAAATATAAACATGCGAAACGTTCAAAATAATTAGTGCACTATTATATTATATTAGTTGGGACATTTGAGTATTGACTGATTCAAAAGCCTCACAACATTTTTCCCAAATATCAGGTTCATTCTAAAATCCTTTAGACATTTTGTGAGGTAATTTCAAAGAAATTCTTTAATATGGCCAAACAAAAGGTTTAAATAGAGGTATTTTACTGACCATAATGTAGGTCCATTTGGACCTTTTTATTTATTAGGGAACCATTATTTGAGTTAGATTCTTACTGTATGTATGTGGACCAGTTCCATTATGATGACATCACACTTGTCTTTTTATATATAATGGCAACTCCTAGAATTACTGAAAAACATTTTTCATAAGGTCTCTATAATTTTGGCAGTTCAGAAGTAAAGGTAAAATTTAGACTCATAATTTCGACACTTATGTTGTTAGAACATACTTTAAAACTTAATCAATGGTGTTAAAATCTCTATTCATCTGTTTACATTAAGTTTCAACAGACCACTAATGATAATTTCTAGAATTGTAGATGCCTCCCTTGTGAATAATCTTTCATTGCTGAAAATGATTCTTAACTATATCAAGGCGAAAAGTGATTTATGTCCAATGGCAAAAATAATTTTGTTCTTTAGTCATAATTATTTTATACCGTTTTGCTTTTATTAATTGTTCATACTCAATTGCATTGTGTGCATTGTTGATACATGCACCTAAAACCATTACATTACACCATATTTACTCGCTATGTACTTGCACGTTATTAAACATAGAATACAATAACAAGTCATAAATCCAAATAAAAAATCAAATGTAAATACAAATAATAATTAGCAAGAAATAAGTCGAGCACAATAGACAACATAAGACGCACAGAACAAAGGCGTCTCGTCACCCTACCCCTAATCGCGATGCTTATACCAGCACAGGTACTTGTTATGAAACATTACTATGTAAGGTGACAAAGGCCACCTAATTCCTCAACGAATGTTTCATTTTACATGCCTTTGGTGTGTTCTTTACTGAAGAGTTGTTATGTTGACTTGTAAAAATGTTATTTTTTGGAAGAGCAACACATAATTAACTTTTTTTCATTAAAAACTCATTTTATTCTGCTTGGGTACAATCATCAACAGACAACAAAGTTGAAAAATCTAACTGAGATTTTTATTACCTCAAAAAAGCATCAAGTAATTTAAAAAATAACAATAATTTAATTTCAATTTTTTAAATTTATTTTTCATAATTTTTATAATGTATATGTCAAATAATGAATATAAAGCACCTGTTTTTCATTTATTGCTTTCGAAGGAAAAAAAGAACACAAATTTCATTTGATATTGTCTCTTAATTAAGTAAATTCCTTGTAAAATGGAAATTGGCAATTAAGCCAAGAGTATTTACAAGTATTAAGCCCTACAAGTAATAAAATGGCATAATTATGTTGTGTATGTAGTTTCTGGACTCCCGGTATGGAAATACTTATTCAACCAATTAGCATAATAAGTAGCGTAATGGAGAGTTGTCTTAAGTAACAACACAAATTGACCCTTGACTTACTCTGAAGTCAGTTTGTTATAATGACAAAAGATATTAAAAAACATAATTTTCCCACTGAGAAAAATGAAAACTTTCTAAAAACTTAGGGGATTATTGTTTTTAATGTAATATTTAAGAGTTTGCTTTTCATTGCATGTTGACGTTTGAAATTATTTTTTAACAAAAACATTTTTAGGTTCTCTAAGTTTCAAAATGCCATAACATCACTGTTTTTCAGATTGTTTTTATGTGAATTAGTTCAAATGTACCATCTTCGTATCAAATATCACATTAAGATGTTGATGTTGTCATATTTACTTAGTAATACATAATATAGTATTTTTAATAGGAGTCGAACGCCGTTCAACCGCTAATGTCATGAAAGAAACTAAAAAGAAAAAAAAGAAAAAGGAAATACATACCAATTTCTACTGAACAATTCTGCAAATCCATTGTAAACAATACAGCACTTCTCTTCGCAAGTGGATTAAATTCATCGCAGTAATAGTGAAATGCTCTCACGAGATGAACGGGTACTTTTTCCAAATTCTCAAACAGTACGACCCCACGATCATTGAATACTGTCCGAATTTTATGCACAAGTTCCCCATGGTCTTTCATATTTAGTTCATCATGTCGCAATACCAAATGCTGATTTTGCACTGTATTACTACCTGCAATAAAGATTTTCAGACACATAAAATGATTGCTCGTCCATGGATTTATTTCAACCATTATTTTGTATTCACATCTTATGATGAAATATTAAAAAGGTAAACAACTTTAAACATGAAATGATTACTGGTATGGATAAGAGTTTAACATAAAATATATACATGTAATAACGTGTCACATATTGTACGAGGCTGCATGCCCATGAAAATTGTCTTATCTTTCCATTATAGATTCTTAGGCCAATTTCGATTTCAGTCCCCATCTTGAAGCCTCTTATATGGCCCGCATTAACTGAGCACCACATTATTAGAGCTTAAACTTCGTGCTATATTGAGCTCATCATAGTGTTTGACATGGCTATCCTAAGTAGAAGTTAGTAGTGTGTCAATTTTTGCTTATTTCCTACAGTGGGAAATTTTAGTTTTTGCCACTAATTTTGAGCAATAATTTTAGTGATTCTTTTCATTTGACCGTTATAGCTGCACATCACAGACATGCAAAATGATATGTAAAAAAGAAGAGGAATTGGGAAATGACTGCAAGATATGCGTTATCGTTGTCTACCTTTCCCTAGCTGCTCCATTAAATACGGGTTCGCTGAATTAGTTTCGCTATTCGATAAACCGCCTGAAACTTAACAATGCTGACAGTTTCAAGAGACAGAGATCGAAGTGAACAGAGGCATACATAGAGCGACGCAGCAAATGGCTAGTATATTATTTCTTATAAGGTACTGATTCAATTCTTTGGAAATTAATCTAAAAGAAACACAATTATTGTTACGGACAGCCGCGCAACTAACGATAATTAAAATATTGTATTGTGTCTTATACGGGCTTTGTTACGGACAGCCGCGCAACTAATGTAAATTGAAAGATTGTATTGTGTCTTATACGGACTTGATAAAGATTATTTGTAATTGATATTTATGTTTGTGTGTGTTTTATTATTGATGTTTTATTAAAGAGTTTTTTTGTATAGTTTTTTATTACCCGGGTAGGGACTAGTTTTAAGGAGAAATATTTGTTTATTATTTGCTTAAGAATTTTTGTTTGATAAATTAAACATTTGAAATGTAATGTGCGTATGAGTTGCATACGAAATTGTGCTTTGGTGGGGAGGACCAATGATAGGCCTTGAAAGCGGCCGTCTTTACGGCACGGCCGCTAATCGGTGTCTTGGGCGCTAGTGGCGCCAATGCATATGCAAATAAAGTGCATGGCCACGCCTCCCCAATTAAAATGTATGCAACTCACATGTGCAACGGATGCACCACTTATAAAATGCAGTGGGAGTGGTGCATCCGACACAGTTGCATTGCAACCGTCACATTGTGAAGCTCGGCTGAATAAAGAAGTCTGAAAGAAAACGCTGTCCATCATTAATCGCCGCCACACCGCAAGAAATCCGCTGAATCAGAAGCGTGCACTCGTGAGGAGAAGCAACCCGAGGTGCGGGCTTACGCGGCGATAGCTGAAATCGCCGTTACAATTATGCCTATTTGAGATTGAAGCATGACGGCGTATGTGTACGAAGGGCGCGAGAATGCATGAGCATATTATTTTTATGTATTTAAATAATTTAAGACTACAACAGTACATAGTAAATTAGCCACAAAATTGAAAATGTCTTCAATACTGGGTTTCCTTCCAATTCTTTTAGAAATATTTAAGGCATTTTATATTTCTGTTGCCCTGAAGATGTGACTTCAAAAAATTAAAATGATATAATTTCCAACCACTAACTAAAGTTATGCTTTAGAAATTAAAAAAAAATTATACTTACGTAAATATCGTGCCGAAACATTGGCAATTTCATTGACAAACTTTGTTAAATGTTCATAATTTTCCTGATTTTTACTGTTGTATACAAAAATATATGTAACTGTATCTTCTTTTTTATAAGTTGCTAATATTCCTGAAATTGTATAAAAGTATTAATGTATTATTAATTAAAGGAGTATATATATGCATTACATTTAAATACACAAAATAAAAAAAAAAACTCAAGATAATAGTTACAGTGATCACAGTATTATTGATAGATATCTAGGTACCACTTCACGATGGTCCTGACTGTAGATGGTATGAAGGGTCATAATAGAATTGTGCATCATCATTGTGCAAGAATCCACGTGTTTAGACATTCATATGGAGGGTTGCAGTTGAATAAAAAACAAAAATTTTAACAAAAAAAAACTGACTTCAACATAAAACCTATTCCAAAACAAATTAAGATGCGCTAAAAAATAAAAAAAATAATTGCATATTTTTCAACAACTTATAATCAACTTACTTTTTCTACTTATCAATATGTAGGTACGATCTATGTGTCTACCACGCAAGAAGGTAGGTGCCTACCCACTTCAAATTTAACTCAACACATACTTCAAATTTAACTCGACACATCTATGAATAATAAACAATGATCAAAATATTTTTAGAGTTCTCCTAAGTAAAATGAAATATAAAATATTAAGACTATTTCAAAGTCAATCAAATTATTATGATAATATAATGTGGTTACAATTACTGTTATTTTTGGAGTTGGTGTTGAGGAACTAAATATGCTTTAAAATGGGGAACAGTATTAAATCATAATAGAATTGTAATGTTTGAGAACTTGGAACAAAAGCTTATTCATCTTGTGAGAGGGTTTCACTATTACTGTGATGAATTTGAACTACTTGCAAAGAAAAGTTTGTTTAAACAGTTCACCAAGTAAACCAATCTACAAGTTTTATGCTACTTTCAAGTTTAGAGTTCAAATATGTCCTAACATTTCAAAATATCAACATCCAAATTATCATAATTTTTTAAATAGTTGAATAAAAAGAATTATTCTCCTCCCAGATTTTCAGTTTTTCCAATGGGAAAATGACATTTTCTTGTAAATTTTTTTTTGGTCGAAATGAACTGATTTACTTATGGAGGTGTCAATCATTACTTAACATTACTTTGTCCGTCTATTCTTTATGACCATTGGTTAAATAAATTTAAGCCCCTTTCCATACAATCCTAGAACAGTATATTTCTATACAGTTCTTTAATGGTTTTTAGAATATTTAAATGTTTAAGAGTCTCTTCCACCATCTCCTTTTAAACTGACATTTAACGAAGTCACTTTTAAAATAAATTTGCACACCATATTTTCCTAATGGTTGTTCGGAATAAAACCTATTAAAAGGAAAATGTGTAATACATGTTGAATGTTGAAAGCAACTTTTTATTAAAGATATGTTTAAAAGAGGATAGTAGAATAGGCCTGAAAAAGTGTTACATTTTGCTAGAAAGTAATTTAATGCATTAAAATTTTAAAAATTCACTACTCTATATTAATTTCATTGAAAGATTCTTTATTTTCTGCTTTTTAGAGCCCCTGAATTACATGCATCAGGCCATGCAATATAAAGTTGTAAAATATGCATTTTCAAACAATATCCCAAGCCATTTTTTCATGACTAGTTTTTACACCTGCATATACATTTATATACGGGTTGATTTCCAACCAACTTGTATATAAATGCTTTCAATTATTTCATATCAGAAACTTCACTACTTAAGTGAATTGATTTTGGAATTAATTTTTACTTTTCTATAAAAAGTATAGTTAATGTAAAATTTTATCTTTAATTTTCTTGACTCTTAATAATTATAAATATGGATATTAATTTTATTTTTTAAATAAAACTGACACAGTATTAATCCCAATATGGAATAGCAGGATTTGGTGCATATCCATATTTTACAATCTATGGCAGATTGTAAACCCATTTGTGTACAGGTTTTAAATTCAAAGTATCATTATTAAAATGCATTATATTTTGTGAATTAACACTTTATCACTCATTTGAAAGCTCCTGTTTTCCCTCAAAAAGAACAAAGCACAAAACTTGAGGGTAGCTTTTTTTTTTAACTCCATCAAACACAACCAAGATAAATACTAAAGAATTACTGAATTAAACATTCCGGTAGGAAGTCGAATTGGTTGTGTCCATGGATGTGTTTTCTAAACATTAAGAAACCTTATGATATGCTATTACAAAATTTCTTTTTTAATAGGTATTACACAGCACAGGTGTAAGTTTAAGTTTTAGTCTAATCCAAAGTGTGGGATATCTTACAATGTTTCTTTCCCTGTTACAAAGTGGTATTGTGGAATAAAGAATAAGACCAAATCTACAACAACCGGTTTGAGAGTCCTATGTTTGTTCTATTCAAAAACTTCCCTCTCATTAAAGAAGAAAGGGGCATAAAAGACTATGGACAGATCTCAGTAATTTCAAAGTTTTCTATTTTTAAAAGTCAGACACTGAACACCATAAATTAGGTGAAAAATTATTTACCAACTAAAATTCCCATAGCAAGTAAACTAAACATAAGCCACAGAAATATAAAATTGGTATTCTTCTGTTATTATAATTTAAAAAAACTACAATAATCTCAATGTTTCTGGATGAAAATTTGTTTGACATCTTATTTAAAAAAAAAAATAAAATGCTTTCAGTGTTTTTTCTAATAAGTAATACACTTACCTGATTTTACTTGAAGTATTGCATTACTGTCAATATTATATTTTTGTTCTATAATTGCTAATTCTTTCAAAAATTTGCTCTCATCATAAATATCTGAACTGAACTTCATCAAACTTGCTCCTATGATTACCACAATTATCACAATAATTGTTTTATTATTTAAAAGACTAATTATCAGTCCAATAAGTTTTACAAAAAGTGATTCTAAATGAGAGGTCTTGGGATCTTGCCTTGATATTTGTATATTGTTTGTTCTTCTGATAGTGTGCTCAAGGTATTGATCAACAGCATTCTCATTCTGTTTTATTCGAGACCGATAGTTTTCTTTTTTTGCAATTGAAGAATTAATTTGAATGTTATCATTTAATTGGTGATTTTCAGTCTCTACATCTGCAGTATCTCTGTAATACAAGTAAGAAGGAAGCTTGGTAGGGAGAGATTTTACACGTGTAAGGTCTGCTATTTCAAAATTTTTGCTGTAATAAAACATATATCGTTACCATCTCTAAACTGTAATTTACAATCATTCCAATTTAAATATTAAGCGACATGAGTTAGATGAGATGGTAATGACTTTTACTAAGCAAATGATAAATTAATGTAAAAAAAATAACATTTTCTTTATGCTAATATTAACAAAATAATAAAGATTTAATTAGTTTGCTTATTCATGCAAGTGTGAATGACAGTTAAAGAAGCTATTACAAGATAATGCTGAAATAATAAAAATGAACCTGCATATATGAAAAAAAGTATATGGAATATAAAAAACAATATTAATCATGATAAAGCAACTAAAATGTGCAAAAAAAGCTTTAACTAACATATCCGATTCTGAGGAGTTATGTTCCCATATATCATTTGACCAAGAGCTACTTCTATTTCTGCAAAGTGCTCTAGGTGACCTGTAAGAGAAATATTGAAATTTTAAATGATCTTGTGGTTTTTAAACAACATAACCTTGTTTTTCTTGTGTCTCTTTAACACATTTTAAGAAATGATTTTGAATCTTTTAGGGTGCTATAGACAAGCATAAACATAGAACTCTTATAGTTTCGTCATGACCATCTGTCTTTATGACACAGCTTTATAATTCTGATTACTTTTTACAGATTTTATGAGTGTACAGGTCGATGTCACATGTGAACCACCATACAATTATGTAAAGTAATTACAAATTAAAGAGCAATGGCTTCCTTTAGATAAAATTGAAATATGATTTTTTTCCATAATCCATCATGCAAGGTGTCATCAAATAAGTATTTAAAAATACACTAAAGATCCCTAAGTAACTTTTTATTACAGGTGTACATTTTGTGATGTATTAGTTTCCAAAATATTTCATTGTGTCCCTCCCGCCCCCATCATTTTGATGATGTTTTTTTAAGATAAAAGAAGTGTTTTAAAAATCTGAAAAAAACCATGAAAATAGAGGATTATAGATAAATTTTATGGGAATAATTTTATAGACTGTTTAAAATATGTTTAGACATTCCACTATTTTAGTGTTCAATAATAACCCACTATTCACATACAGGCATGTATATTTTAGTACATCACCGTTCAAACATTTTTTGAAGAAATCTACAATGGAATGTATGCAAATATGCAAGTAACTGTCAAATATTTAAAATTAATTTATGTCAATTTATTTTCAATTATTCTCATTTAGTTGATTTCTCATAATATACTGAAATTTACTAACCATTGTTATACCATATAATATGCTATGGCTATATACATAAGCAGAGGAAAAGATTTATTTTTAATTTTGTTAGCATATAATACTTAACATGTGAAACAAAAAACTCAATTTTAAACAGTCAATAATAATACAATAATAGATATTGTAATTTTTCTATGTGAATATATATGTTCCTGAAATTAATAAAAATAAATATTGTAATGATTTCTCAATGATAATGATAAATTAATTTTAATCCAAAAACCTGAGATTTTCATCAACTTATTTCTCAATTAATCATTTAATTTAACCTCTTATCAATAATATCAATATCTATGTGAATGCACATGCCTCATCTATAGCTTAGGTATTTATGGTGCATGTCTACGAATAGTGCTGAAGTTGATGATCTCTATATGGCATAGTTTTGATTTTATATTTTAGGAATTTTATTTTTATTATCAAAAAGCGGCCTTATAGGATCACTTCATTGTCCGTCTAAATCCTTTTTAAAGGGGGCTGTATGGAGGTGGCAATTTGAAATTTATATTAAATACTTAGGATTTCTTAAAGATTTAAAAAAATAGTCAATGTAATCAAACGTATGACCATTTTTATCACATATTTTGATCCTTACAAATAAATCAATACCAATATCGTATTTCTATCAACATAGAATCATGTTTGATCAGAAGCAAGGTCTCCTAGTACAAATAAATAAAGGAAAAAATGTGAAAATTGTGAATTTGTAGTTGCACATTTTTTTTTTTTTTGCAATTGCAATTTAACATTTACAGTTGGAGTATGGAATGTAACTTAGATAGATGTGAAAATCGTGATTTAGACTTAAGTGAGAGAAAACATTTTTTAACTTCATAGTGGGTATTAAAATTTAGGATTTTCAAGTTTAGATATTTCGAAAAAGTAGCTATATACCAGATAAATATTCTTTGATGGCACATGACATTTTACACATACATGAAGAAATGGAATGCCGTTAACAATTGATTAAATAATGTGTTCAGATATTTTGAGATATTTTCCATAAACAAAAACAATATTATTTACTTACAGTGAACCCAAAGACACTACTCAGCTAAAATGGTTTTGTATTAAAATGCCAACTCCAAATAAAATAATATAAATAATGTAATATGTTTTTGTAAGAGATTGTTAATTAAACTTATGTATTTTCTTCCTTTATAGCCTCTTCCACCATCTCTTTTTAAATTGATATTTATCAAAAAGCCACTTAAAATTATTATTGCATTCCACATCCTCATTTTAACAATTGTTTGGGCTAAAACCTGTTAAAAGGAAGACGGAGAATGCAAATTTAATATTAAGTGACTTTTTGGTAGAAATTTAGTTCAAAAGGAGATGGTGGAAGAGGGCCTTAGAGTTCTATTTTTATCTCTATTTATAAAATATTACCTCGTCACATTATCAACTTCATCATTATTAGTAGCTATGGTTTCTTTAGTCTGGAATGAGGAAAATGTTTCGGATCTGTTAATTGCATTCCGATTCATTGTAACGCAGAAAGGATGAGTACAGTGTTTGTGTATACTTTTCCTCCTAGACGGCGATGGATATGGTCGCTGAAAGAATTTTAAGAAAGCAATAACCAATCGAAGTTAATTATCTACATTCATTTTTATATAAAAAAAAATACCATTTTCTTTTGGTTTGGAATAGTTCATTTTAATTTTCCCAGTACACAAGATATTACGACATCGAATTCTTCATGATAATGTACGTCCCCTTGTCATAATTAAAACATATTTCATTCGAATTTCGGGTCCTTCAATTTGCAAAATAAAAAATATTGGACACTAACAACACAGCAAAATTTCAATTCCACTGAATACCATTGAGCAACAAATAATCTATGAATAACATTGGCAACCACAGAACAATATATATTACTTATGACAGAACACGAAAATAGATAATAACTTTATGAACATCACCCTACACTCCACACTCTCCAAAAAAATGATATGAACAAGAAAACACAAGTTACAAAAATTTATTTCCCAAATAGAATGGCATGCTTACCATGGGGCATGTTTTTTTTTGAAATAAGTAAACACTTCTTTTGGCGCGCAGGGCATATTTTATGGGTATTGAATGAAACTGAGTCGTCACACTCAGCTATGTAACGCTCGATCGGCTAAAGTTGGCTTGAGTCTACTAAAGGAGCGAGAGAGATATATTCAACGCGTTACTGCCATACTCACTTGGCGAGAGTTACATGTATATTAGACACTGGCTATGTTACACAAGACACTGGCTGTAGTAAAGTAAAATTTTAGGCACCATCTCATTGAGCACAAGCTTATTGTAATAACTGATTACAATACTCTTAAGGTCCCCAAGCAGATACGTTTATCAGGTCGTTAGTTTTTAATTTGAGTAACGCGGTGGTATCTTTGAATATCCCGGGTCTACCTTCAGGATTTTTATTTTTCTCTTGAATATTATAAGGGATTACATGTCGACTACTTAAGGGGCACTCAAGTATTAAGTAACGAAATTTTTGAAGATTTTTAACCCTCCATCCCCCTCATCTGACGCGCCGTAATCCTCACGTTCTGTATCCCTAAACGTTACGAAACACAAAGTGACCATTTTTATTTGAAACCGATAAGCTTACATAAGAAATTGATGGATATCACGGAAGTAAGAGAGATATGTTAAGATCGTACCATGTAGAATTTTGTGGTTTCTGTCGGCCCATCTGGAAAATACGAATAAGTTTTTAACAATAATAATAATTAATTTTTTTTTCTCAATTACTTTTTGTATCGAAAGTAGGTTTTTTGACTTATATGGACTTATATTCTGGCAGCACTGCAAATAAGTTATTGTCTGTCAAGAATAGTATTCTGCATTTCTACTGTCAGAGTTGCATTAACCTATTAATTTATTTGTAATCATTTTTTGTATTATTGAATTAGTGTAAATAGTAAAAATGCCAGCTAATTCAAAACAAAACAAAATTGAAAAAGAATTAAAGAAAGTAAAATTGAAAGAAAGCGAGTCTGAAGTGCCACTTTCCGACAAGTCTGAATCTGAAGAAATTATACAGGTATTTGATATTGCCACGCGACAATAATTCAGTTAACCAAAATAACGCTAGTTTACGTTCTATTTTTATGTATTCTATTGATTATGTAGGTAAATAAAGTATTAAACGCTTACGAATACAAAATGATGGCATTTTACATTCAATTACTTGTTTACTAAAATTTTGGATGATAATATCACATAAAAACAGGAAACGAGAAGTAAAACTACCAAGAAAAAATCGAAGAAGAAAGGTAAACATGGTGAAAATGAGGAACCAAGTAAAGGAGACTCAAAAAAGAAAAGTAAACACCAAGAGATAGAATTTGAGGAATCTAACAATGAAATTAGTGATGAAGATTCTGCAGAAGCAAGCGATATGGTAAAACAAATTTGTCCATTTGAGTTATATTTAAAATTAATGTATGAAAAGAAGAATAAGCTTTAGATTAGTGAACACTTTATTATGCAGTTTTTTTTTTTAAAATTATTGCATGATAATTCTGTCAGCTAAACTCTTAAGACACTAACATTTAATGGGGAAGTAGCTATAAGTATCTTTAGTTAAATAAGTTAATAATTAAAAGAAATAGTAATTTCATAAGTGTCATCTATTAAATAAAATATTTTTATAGATCGAGTACAAAAATTATATCATTTTCTAGTGTTATATAGAACAAGTAATAATACTCTATTTTTGCATCTGGCTAGTGTGTAAAATGAATGTTATTAAAAAATTATTTAGAGTAGAGGATACTCTCATTCAATTTGAAACTTTAAAACCATCAACTTACAATAGGTTTGAATGTAGTCACATGATGAGGTCCTGAGGCGAATAAAAGATATCACAAAGATAAAAGACAAAATTGTTCAAATACACCAGTATTTGTGTTTATGTCACATTAGGTCATATGTTTATAATGAGTGTTTGTTCAAGAATCCCTCATTTCAGAGACAAGTATACATTTAACAGTACTTTGACCATTCCTGCCCTTCTTTGATAAACTTTCATCTGGGTTTATTAATCCTTCTTGGTAAAGGATTTGGTACTTCATTAATAAAAAATGTGACATGTAAAAGTAAAAAATAGTTTTAGTTAATACAACTTTTTTTGTAGTTAACGTATCACAATAAATTATTTGTATCAATTTTTTTGTATGTAATAAAATTTAAAAATTAATTTTATTATATATTTTTATAATTTGTATTTTTGATAAAAATAGATATTATATCAATACTTACAGAAAGAGCAAAAGTATAATGAGATTTGGAATGCTTCTTTCTTTTAAAAAATCTTATAACATACAGTGGAAACTCAACATCTCAAATTACAAGGAAAATGTTAAAAAAATTGTGTTAATTAATTTTTCAATAATCCCTTCATTGTCCGCATTCCATTAGTGGAATAGACATATACCGCAGAATGAACCAGGATGTTCCACCTTTTAACAAGATAATTTTTTATTGCAAGAACAACTTTTTTATTGCATTTATAACGTCAAATTCATCACATAGAATTGAATTAGTTAAATTTCATTTAGCACTTATTATAATGCTAGTTAATGGCCAAATAAGTACTGACTGATGTTAATTTCCTTTTAAGCATTGAGTACAAACAGAAACAAATATAAGGTACACTGTTGTATTACTTAGAAACTTTATTTGCAATTGCACAAAGTGCACACAATAGAAGAAAAGCATCAAACATTCCTTCTCGATTTTATTCCTATGATTTTAGAGAAATCCAAGTAAGATACACACACATAAATATTTTACACACTTCAAATTTGGAAACTGCTTTTTGAAATTCGTATGTATTATAGCATATTTTAAAGGATCTAATCTCGTAATTATCTCTAGATTATCGACAAAATATTTATAAAGTATTTAGAAACATATTGAACTAAACTACTCTCACTTCGAACAAAAATCCTGTTTAAGAAGACTATGTAGTGTTCTGTAAAACAAGTAAATCAGGCAGTCATTGCGATGCGGAAGAATACACAAAAAAACATAAATGCATTTGTTACTGTAAATCACGTTATTTCACAGAAATTCATTATTAGATGCTTGCCTGCGACTTGTAGTAACATGCAGTATGCAACCCACTATTGATCCTTTAACCTGTGTTTTGCAACAAATCCTAATTCAATGAATTGGAATATCGTTTCGACAGGATTGACAATATAAATATGTATTATCAATATCTTATAGGGAAATACAATTTTGTTCAAATTACAAAGTCTAAATAAATATGAGATTTCATATATTTAGGGGTTCAGGCAAATAGCAATTTTTGTCATCTTATGGAGAATTATCTCTTAATGAGATTGCACTGTATTCATTCCATTTGTCATTTATTTTATATTGTCATTCATATTCATGCAATTCAATAGTCTCGTTTGTGTTGTATGCATTATATTGATTTTTAAAATAACATGATTAAATGCTGTCTTATTATAGATTACTAGTTTACGTAAGGATGAGAAAGAAGATGTAAATGATACACCATCTGAAAAAAAACTGAGCCACAAGGAAAAAAAGAAATTAAAAAAGCAGCAAGAGTATGAGAAACAGATGGAGATGATGACTAAAAAAGGTGGTCAAGGTCACAGTGACTTGGATGCTAATTTCACTGTTAGTCAAGCTCAAAAATCAGCTGGTGAGTACTATTTAAAGTTATTTATTGTTTTTATCTTTTTATTTATCAGATAATGTGTAGCTATGATATCATAAATGACTAGCTTTTGTCCATGGCTTCACCCTTCTAAGGAAAGAATCTTGATCCAGATTTTGATGTTTATCAAAACCAATACTGAATATTAAAGAGAAGTCTGATTATAATTAATATAATAAAAATTGTTAATTATAATTGTAAGACTGTAAATTAGAAGGTTTCAAGCTTTTGTGATAAATGTTATAAGAAATTAATATTTTTTTGTTTAATTTACCTTATTGTTATTTTTTATCAGATTTTCATATTCGAAAAAGATTTGCATTAAGTTTGCGAATGCGAATACGAATGTCAAGGACATATGTGAATATTCATTACAACATTAATGTATATATATTTATATGTATATATGTATCCTAGAATCATTTCGATGTCCTACATTAACGAAAATGCATTTAAAGTTGCGACCACCTGCTTTTACCGTCCGATATATGGGCGCCAAATTCAAAACTCGACGTAAAGCGTCTATTATGGCAAAAAAGTAATACGGAAAAAAAATTAGAAAAAAATTGTGGATGTCAAAATTCTTCAACTCTATGAAATTGTATTTTGATTAGATCACAGTGTTCTCACTTCATTAGCGCAGTGCTGTTTTCGCAATGTATACACACACTGCTCAATATCCATTATCTTACATTAGTAAGCAATTTCGCATAAGATGTTGCCGTTTTGAATTGTTTAGTCTACTTACTGGATACATAGATATTTTTGTTTCATTGTTTCGGCACAAGTACGTTTTTGTTTAAACGTTTCTGAGACAATATGGTAATATATTGAAAGGTTTGTCTTTTGTTTTGTCTAATATTTAAAGTATTTTGAACAAAACAAATTTGTAAAAACAGGTATTTTCATTTATGTGTGACCACCTGCAACAAGGAAGGAGGAGGGGGGTCAAAAACCATAGAAGGATACATTATAGTCCTTCAGCGACAGTTGGATAAAAATAACAACTTCAATTAACAATGTCAGAATGTATTACATTTAACATTTTATCAGCGAGGTTGCCAATCTTAGACAAAATCAGAGACAAGGTCGAGACCTTGTATGATGGTTTGGCAATGAACAGAAAGAAGGCATATAGGTGTTAATGTTGATTAACTTGTGTAAATATTTGAAGACATCATATAGTGATGAGTATAGAAGTGGGTTCAAATGTGTAGTAGAATGCCTATAAATTGTATACATTCAAAAACGCGTTAATATTAAATTATAAAGGTACTGCAGAAATTACTATTTAATGATATAATAGTACATTTAAAAATATTGTGGTTTGTACAGGTAAAACAGGTAGACATCATAATAACGTATAATGGGAAGATGTCAAAATTGTGATGGGATGTATATGTGTGTGTATGTATATATATATGTATGTATGTATATATATATATATGTATGTATATATATATATATGTATATATACTATGATTTCTATATAAAACTTGTGGTGTTTGTCACAGATCTCACTAACAGAAACAAACTAATTAAAAAGCTTGTTCATTTATATAAAACCAAATACATTTTAGACGTTTCTAAAAGTGTTAGCATCAATGTAAATAAATTTAGATCTTTATTTTTAACAGACTTCAAAAACTGATGATATTCTCAATCTACTGTGTTATATTGCATATGCTGCTATTTATGTAATATATTTGCTGACTGGTAATAAACTTGAATGATTATTTTTTTATTTGATAAATTATATGTTCATGGTGATCCTGTACTTAAAGAAATATATTTACTGGTGTCTGTAAGAGATAGGATTTTGAACATTGGAACTTGGTAACTTAACTTATGTAGAATACTTTTCTTGGTGAAATATATCTAAGATGCTATAAGACATAGCATAAGATACATTTATATTGAATTTCAAATTAATCTGCCCTGTAGTTAATTTTTTGACTGCTCTATGGAAACCTTATATAGTTTGGATAAAATATACAATGTTAACTCAGTATGAAGGATATCCCCATTTCAAATTTTAAGTAAATCAGACCAGTAGTTTGCACGGTTTGCATGTACAAATAGACAGACTAATGAAAATTTCCAAAATTGCTTATTTGTCATCTATATTGATAGTAATGTTGCTACATTGCCAGTCTACCGCCCACCTTCTCTCGGTGACTGATAAAATAATTCAGTGCTCGGGATTTTCTATCTGGAGAAGTTTCTTATGTATTATGTACCTGCTTTATAACATGAATAACAAGTAATTAGTTTTGCTAACTGCCTATAGTTAGTAGTCTGGCACTTCTTAACTTTGTCATATTTCTTGTAACAAAAGAACTATCCCATATCAATTGCTTGAATATTTATGTAATGCGGACTCTGTCTAATTCTGTATCTACAGCAACAATTTCATCTAAGTCTAATCCAAATTTTACCTATAACTTTTTTTTCTAGTATTCTTAGTAATTACTTTTAGATTTTAAGTTTATTTTAGGGCTTTTCAGAAATATATACCTACATATAGGTCTTGTTCATATTTCTTTGTACCATACTTACATTAATAATTTTCACAAAACAACATCATTAAACCTGAACATTGAAGGTTTTCATAGTATCTGATTTAGCATCAGCACATGCATATTAGTTTATTGAATTTGAAAATTTGTAGTACAGCAAGAAACAGTGTTAATTATTCAATGAAATTATAATTATATAAATATTTTGTTTTCAGGTCAGATGGCAGCACTTGAGAATGCTGTTGATATCAAAGTGGAAAACTTTTCTATAAGCGCAAAAGGCAAAGACCTGTTTTTAAATGCAAATTTACTGATTGCAAACGGTCGCCGATATGGTCTCGTAGGCCCGAACGGTCATGGTAAAACTACTCTCTTGAGACATCTAGCACAGCGTGCTTTCCCCATACCACCTCACATAGATATTTTGTTGTGTGAACAAGAGGTGACCGCAAGCGACATGAGTGCTGTAGAAACGTTACTGGCCTCTGATGTCAAAAGAACAGGTACTTTAAATAATTATCACATAACAATTTTTATGCTAACCCTACTTTCATTAACATATTTGTACTATGGAAGATAGGTATATTTATGCTTTGACTCATATTAAATGAGACTTTTTCTCGAAGACATTTCTTTTTTGTCAATTTTCTTTTTTTTCCTATTTTTGTGATGTTTTCGTTTTTGATTACTAAATTATACTTTTCTGCTTTAATGACATTGTAGTATGTTATATTGTACAATTATTCTTTTATTAAACTATTTCAAAATCCAGTATATCAAGTTTTGAGGTTATAAATGAACTGCCTATCGAGACAAGTCTCAAACATTTGGATTTGTTTCTATTTCTACAAGTGTCATTGCTTTAATATTACATATGAGGTTTGAATTGCTATTGATTCCCATTTAATAAGATGGGCCATTTGTATCTTATAAAATATAGTGAAAATGACATCCAAATATATGCAAACCCTAACTAAACACTCAGCATTTTCTCTGTCTTAAATGTTTCATCTCATCAGTTGGGTATCTATACCAATCTGATACTTATCTATTCATTATGTGTATAGCCATCATGAGTGTCAGCTATTACTACCATACACTACGGTACCATAAAGTGTGTGAAAATACATTAGCTCACATTGGGTCATTGATGTATGTGATTCTAGGTTGAATAGCAATTAAATTTCATTGGAAAATAATTAAACAGGTTTTTACATTTGTATAGTAATAATTTTATTTCATATTTTGGCAATGCTTTTTATTACATAACACACACACACACACACACACACACACACCATTAATATTTAATTAATTATTATTGTTTTTCCTTTGTAGAGCTGCTTGAGGAATGTAAGGTGCTAGAAGATGAAATTGAACAAGGAAATATAGGCAAACAAGGAAGACTGAATGAGGTAAATACATTTTGTTAGCTTTGTATTTAAATAACTTGTATTTTGATAATAAAGCATTCTGGAACAATTTGTAACCTATTTTTTCATATATTGTTTTAAAATGTACAGGATTCTCGATTTCAATGACAGTTTAGACTTAAATTTCAATCCTCATTCTGCTCTCATTTTGCATCACAGTTTTAGTCCCTTTTCTGATCACCATCTTGTATTTGCTCTAAATTTTGTTCCAGTCCTGCTTTCTGTTTTGATCTGGTCTCAATCACGAATCGTTATATCTAACTGTTTTCATTAATAGATCAATCTTTTGGATCTATACCTCGTTTTTTTACTTTTAAATTTTCTGGGCAATTCATCCAATTGTTTTTATAACCTTATTTTTTTATAACTTGTTATAAACTGTTATGAACATTCAAAAAAATTAGCTTACCCATGAATAGCATTTAATTTTTTTTTATTAACTTTCAATTTATATAATAATGATATTATTATTATCTATACATATCTATATATTATTTTAAAACAAATTAATATGATTTATGCTGTTATGCAGGTGTATGCAGAATTAAAAGCTATAGGCGCAGATTCTGCAGAGCCACGAGCACGCCGTATACTGGCCGGTTTGGGTTTCAACCGTGAGATGCAGAATCGAGCTACTAAAAATTTCTCTGGCGGTTGGCGGATGAGAGTCTCATTAGCTAGGTTGTTTAATGTTATTTTAATGAATCCTATTGGCTTAAATATGTCATTATTAAATTAAATTATAATCAACCAATATTATTTAAATATTTTTAAATATACATCAAGATGGGGCTGTGGTACTAGTGGCACAATATTCATTCTACTTCCGACACTGGAAACATTCATAATGAAAGGAAGGAATAGTGAATTTAAAGAACATGCAACAAAAATAATTGCATGTATTTGCTTTTTTTTTTTAGAGAAATAATGTCTGAACCCAAGCTTACTGAATAGAAACAGACTTAAAAAAACAATACAATGTCTGCTTTCTTAGTAAGTGTGTATGTATTTTCATAAAACAATATGCATATGTAGTAATTTCAATTGGTGTAACTTGGTACTGCTTGGCTACTGAAATACTTCTTTAGAGGAAAAACATCTGTTCACTGCTGTCATAAATGATTTTGTTCCAATAATAGGTTTTTGTTTGTAATTTGCAGAGCTTTGTATATTGAGCCCACATTACTCCTGCTGGATGAACCTACCAACCATTTAGATCTGAATGCTGTTATTTGGTTAGACAAGTGAGTACATGAAGAATATGGAATACCATTTCTAAATGCGTTCAAGTGCTCTTATTATAATTATATTCTCCTTGTTTGTAGTTATCTACAAGGATGGACAAAAACACTTTTAGTTGTGTCCCACGACCAGTCTTTTTTAGATAATGTGTGTAATGAAATAATTCATTTGGATCAGCAAAAATTATTTTATTATAAAGGTAACTATTCAATGTTCAAGAAAATGTATGCGCAAAAACGCAAAGAAATGATCAAAGAATATGAAAAACAAGAGAAGAGGTTAAAAGAATTGAAATCTCATGGACAATCGAAGAAACAAGCGGTAAGAAAAAATATAAACTAAATATGTATAATTTTACCTTATATATGATTAAGCAGTTCGATATATTTTTTCTGTTCAGCAGTGTGAAACACATTTATAGGTCTAATTGTGATAGTAGCCTATAACACCTACTTTTTTAGACTAATTATTTTCTTTACAATTACAAAATAGATCCAGCTAGAAGTTTTATTTATGTCTTGAACAGAGCTCAATCTCTTAGGTACCATTTTTGTAAGTGAAATAATACTTGGAGCTTATTTTTCTCTACTAGTATGCAATCCGACAAAGTTTGTATTAATAATTTATTAAAACTGCAAAAAATCTGATTTGTCGCACTGTCCCATTCAAATGTCCATTTTTTTAAACATTATTAAATTGTTCCTAGTTTATTGCTAGAGATTATTGCGTTTTATAAAATTTATACAATAATGAAAAGCCTTTGACGAATGTGAACTCTTATTTTTTAGGAGAAAAAACAGAAGGAGGCTTTAACTCGCAAACAGGAGAAGAATCGTTCTAAGACGCAGCGTGATGACAACGACGAGGATGCGGCACCGGTGAGTCTGCTGCAGCGGCCGCGCGAGTACCTCGTCAAGTTCTCATTCCCGGACCCGCCGCCCTTGCAGCCGCCCATATTGGGTTTGCACAGTAAGCACCTTGCATATCAAAGTACATATTGACATCTACATTTATTTAAATATATATATAGCACTGATATCGTACATATAAATGACAATACAGTAAACACAATAAAACCCACCAGTGAATGAATGTAAAAAATTGACTATGAAAACGATGTTTAGGCTTTATATTGTTTCAAGATGAATATGACATAATAATATAACCACTTCTTTTTTGAATAAAAAAATAATCTTTGTTATAATTTTGTTGCTGTTGGAACAACTTATTTGTGATTTTGATTATAGGTTTTAAAATTTAGTTGTATGTAATTTAATGAAATGTTTATCATACGTAAGGACAGATTATAAATACCTTAGTTTCATGCAAAATATTTTACATAATCTTTTTGAAAATAACCAATTACTTTGTTTCAGATGTGGATTTTAATTTCCCTGGTCAGAAGCCGTTATTCAATCAAGTTGATTTCGGTATAGACTTGAATTCCCGCATAGCCATCGTTGGTCCGAATGGCGTGGGGAAATCTACTTTCTTAAAGTTGCTTGTGGGTGAATTGTCCCCTATACGTGGAGAGCTCATCAGGAATCATAGATTGGTAAATTGCAGTTCAGTGTTTTTTGCCTTGTTATACTTAATGTCGGGATGTTATTGTATATTACGTCTTGTTCACTATACTTCTGTGTAATTACAACTTCTTGATTTCCTGTTTGTTATTTAACAATATTTTAATGTGAACTGTGTGGGTTAATATACTTATTAGCTTTTTCCCAATTTTTTGTCTGCATATGTACATAATAAATTCTGCCATCTTTATATCCTATCACACTCTAATATTCTTTTCAATCTCAATGTGGATGTCAATCCTTATTCCGTTTTTATTTCAACATTTGGTTCCTTGTTTCTTAACCTGCTTTTATTTGGAGGAAATATTCATGGTATCATGGAGTAATTTGTGTTGTATTTGCTATTTTGTTTTTTATTATTACTAGTTGTGTATGTTGAATTATTTCTGTTGTCGCTTGAGACTATGTACGTGACTTGTCGTGATTGCCACAGTAAACTAGAGACTTAAGGTATAATTATCAATGGCGTTCAGAGTTTAAAGAGGAGTTCCATTCTAAGACATAGTACAGACAATGTTAATTTCATATTAGTAAAATAGAGTTCTCTATTCATTTATACAATTCATGAAAAAAATTTTTGTTATTTAAATATGTCAAAGGCAAAAATTCATTTTTGTTTTATTTTATTAACAGCGGATAGGTCGTTTCGATCAGCATTCGGGCGAACATTTGACTGCGGAGGAGTCTCCGGCTGAGTATTTACAGAGGTTGTTCGGACTTCAGTATGAAAAAGCTCGAAAAGCATTGGGCACCTTCGGCTTGGCTAGTCATGCGCACACCATTAAAATGAAGGATCTCAGTGGCGGGCAAAAGGCGAGAGTCGCCTTAGCTGAACTGACGCTCATGGCCCCAGATGTGATTATTCTGGTATGTAATCATTTGAATTGCATTTCAATTTGTATATGTGTACCCATAAAAGGAGGAGAGCCTACCGCCGTCGCGATCTGCTGCCATGGCAATAATTAGACTCATAACGGACACTACTTTACCGTTCATTTTGTAATTTGTCAATTTTCGTTGACAAACATATAATTAGTCATTTTTCGCAAACAATTTCTCCTTACGTCAGATAGATATCCGCGCTCGAGAAGCGCTTGGTTTCTATACAAATATTGTATTGCTTTAGTTCAAGTAAAATGCGACGGTGGCGCTGTGTAGATATAATGGGTTACCCTACTTCTGTGTATGTGCTTGTAAAGGAATAAAAATAGATATTTAATATATAAACTAAAAATGTTCTTGTTTGTGAAGAAAGTTTTTTTTTATATATATTTATATTAAAATAATACGTTTGGATCGATATGATAGTTTGATAATTGACAAATCTAATTCTGTTAAAAATATAAAATGTATGCAAATGTTGCTTTAAATTATGTATTTAAATTATATTAAATTGTAACATTGTGTTGCATTTCTTTAATTCTTGAATCATGTCATAAAAGATATCTACTCGTTTTTAAAGATCAGTTGGTCATAGATGGTAAAAAATATATTCTTCATTTTGAAACAATAACAAACAACTATACATAGTTACTTATAAAGAAAAATCATTGACAAAGTTCATCCAAGTACATAATATCTCCTTTTATGAATGCATAATATGTATTTAAATGTTCATAATATGTAAATGCTCCATTGTAACAAAATTTTGGGTTCCCTTTAGGCTAGAGATTTTTTAATATTAATTTAAATTACAATTCAGGACGAGCCGACGAACAATTTGGACATCGAGAGCATTGATGCCCTGGCGGAGGCCATCAACAGCTACAAGGGCGGCGTCGTCATCGTGTCGCACGACGAGCGACTCATCCGTGAGACGGAGTGCACCCTGTACGTCATCGAAGAGCAGACCATAAACGAGGTATACTACACATGTCTATTGACATATTTTGATATATCTACTTTTACAATAATATTTATAAATTTAACTATGTAATGGTGATTTTGAAGTTACAAAAAACATTGTAGACTAAAATCGAGATTTTTTTTCAGTTGTTTGAATGTTGCTTTAATTTACATTTTGTCTTTTTCTTTTGATGTTATAAAATAGTGTTGATTAATTTTTTTCTAATTGTAGCTTGATAACTAATTTTTTTATAGATATGTCAAATCATTTTTTTTTATTTCATATGGATTTAAAAATTGTAGATTTTCAATCCAAACTAATGTTTTATCTTAATTTCACAGGTGGATGGCGATTTCGATGACTACCGTAAAGAACTGTTGGAAAGTCTCGGCGAGACCATCAATTCGCCTTCGATCATTGCCAACGCTGCTGTACAACAGTGAATTGGTGCAACATGCGATCTAAATTGATATGTTGTGCTGCATTAAACACTTAATTTGATATTTGGAAATCACGTCTTTTTTCACCAGAATAAAATTACTGTCCATTAAATGCGATTTGAATTCTTAACCTCTGATATTCTGCAATTTGGAATATCACATCAAAACTCATTCTCAGCTTACTACTTGTGTCTTTTTTAAATAGCCATTGTAAATATCTGCCACAAAAGTTTCATATGTAACACCACGCAAGTGCCTAATTCATTGCTTAATCTCTTCAAAATTATCAAAATTAAATATATTCATTTTTTTTTGTGATGTGATTTCATGAAGTCAAACAATACATTTCAATCATTGAACTGTACATATTACATAATTTGTTTATCAAATGTCTAATAACTTTTTATGTTAATTATCTGATGTAGCTACAAACTTCATAATTATACAATATTTTTATGTGAAAATACCATGTAAAATTTGTTTATCATTGTAAATAAACTGTCTTTCTTTGATTTGATTTTTCATATTTTTTTTTTGCCTTTTGAGATTTATAAATTGGTTATTTCAAAAATACACTTATCAGTATATCTAAATGTTTGTGATTATATTTGACAAAGAAACATAATTAGTTTAATTATGGCTTGAACTGTGAAATGATTAAACATACATAATAAAAAATCTGTAAAATGGTCAACCATGCTGGCCATCCTAAAACTTTTCACTATGATATTTATCGATGTGTTTTTGAACTCCTTAAGTTCAAAAGTATAGTTGTGTCAAAGTTGAAAGACTTATCCTTAAGCTTTTCGAGTTCGAAAATTCGATTTAACAGTTGATCTTATACACCATTCCTGAAACCTTTTGCTATTTTTGAGCTCAAATTCTTTGAAAATATACCTAGTTGTAAGTTATTAAGTTTGAGTTCAAAAGATTGATTTTTGTGCTTTTTAGTTCTTTGAACTCAAAAATATAATTTTAGTACATATTTAACTCTTCAAGTTGAAAAATGTTGCTTTATTAAAAAAAAAGCTGTTTTTGATTTTTAAACTAGATATCTTACGAATGCGTTGTTCGAATTAGATCTGCTTTGCGACAGTTGACCGATACCAAACAATGCAACAAGAACTTTAAAGTTTATTTTGAAAGGCACGCGCACGCACGCACATCCTGCGGGAAATGGACTAAATAGATTTCTAGGACTCTAAAACGTCAAGATCTAATGAAACCCCAATTTTCGGATCAGACTGATATATTCCTAATTTGTGAAGAAGTTTTCATATCGAATATGTAATTTGATTTTGATCTGCATTATGTCATTCGACGCAATTTTCTAACGCAGAAAAAGATGACTGAAGAGCAAAGATCCATCCATCAAGAATTTCACAAGTTATTTTGAAATAACCTCTTCTATCCATTATAAATTTTATAGGTTATTTTTCGATATTATTTATCGATATCTCTACCGAACGAACCGATTTTGATGCAGTTTACGACGATCGACTTTGTTTTTTTGAAGAGAACAAGATTTTAGACGTTTACGATTTTAGAATTTATTGGTACTGAAGTTTAAAAAATATTCTAAAAATATCCTTATTGAAAATTTTTCCAAAATGTCTCTTGAATAAATCGGCCAAGTTTAGTGGATTTAGCAATGATCGACATTGTTTTTAAGGAAAAACAACTGGATAAATTTTGGTATTTATCGGTAGAATAGTTTACAAAATATTGTAAAAAGAAACAGGAAATTATGAATGAAAGTAGATTGACGAAACGAATTTATAGACCAAGTGTAGGTAATGAAAATGTTGGTAAGGGCCGCCCTAGAAAATGCTATGCAAACGATATTGGTGGTACATTTGAAAAAGGGCCAAATTTTAACCACCCGAAACCGACGAGCTTGCATAAAAACATACATGTCAGTGACGCAAGGGATATATGTAAACATAACCCTATGTGGAAATCTTTTGTCTCTGCCTACCCTTCCGGGAAATAGGCGTGAGTTTACGCTATGTTATTTAAAAACAATTTTTTTTCAAATGATTTTCGTCGAACAAATCAACAGATTTTTATGCCGTTTACGACAGACGAAAAAAAAGGCAGTTTGGGGAAAAGAGCTGATCAGATTTTGGTACCGATCGGTAGAGTAGTAGTCTAAAAGTTATTAAAAAAAATGTCTTGAAAATTTTACTTTTGAGATTCCTCAAAATCTACCGTGCGGAACTAGTTCGATGTGTCAGGAAGTTTAAGTTGAATGAACGCCTTTAGAATGTCACAAATTGCGTTAATTTTTTTCAAAAGTTATGGGACGTGTGCATACCCATACACAATAACACGTATACAGAATCACTCGGAAAATCATCGAAATGAATTTCTAGTGCCCGAAAACTTCAAAATCTGGTGAAAACTCAATTTTCGAAAATCGGGATGAAAGCTATTTACCAATTTTATTAAAATTTTTAATTTTCAAAATTAGAAATACTCCGGAATAGTGAAAACGCCTATCTGGAACTTGTCGCAGAAGAGCATAGATGAGACATATATTGGGTTATTGTATCATATCGCTTTTGATATCATATACTTAGGTATGTAATGTGTAACGTAATTGATTGTACTTATCGTTTTTGTTTTTTAGGTGAAGGATTGTTTTTCGGAAATTTTAAACAATGGGCATGTGTCAAACTAATATTTTTACTTGCTGCAAGTGAAATATTTGTTTTATAAAAATATTCATCAAAGACTTAAAACATAGGCTGAGGAACATAGCTAAGCATGAATTGATTCTCTCAAAAGTAAGTCAGCTTCTTATACATATATGAACAAGCCATAAACATGTATTTTTTTTAATCAAAATATTACTTTACGTTATTAGAAGATGAATAATTTTATTCATAAAAGTATTTTATATAGGAAAATACTCTTTTCGAAATATTTTATATTAAGGAAACAGGTTTTATATAAAAAATATCGAATTTTGACCACTATTTTTCAAGTATCTCTTACATCTAAAGAAAGTTTCCTTATTAATTATGTTAATATAGATAGTATAGCGTAGATTATATTGTTATTATGTTATCTAGTTTATACCAACAAAGTTATATATTGAATTTGAGTGCAACGGTAGTATTTGAAAGTACAGATTAAATATGTATACCTATGTAAAAAAGAGAATACAAAATTTTTCTTTATTATTAACTTTCTATATTAACAGTTAACAAAAAATAAAGTAACATGCAGCAATAATAGCTCCGTTTAATTACAGTTATTTTGTCGTTAAAATGCAAAAAGGCCATTCGGCAGCCGAAATGGAAGTAGATTTCATTTTATTTTCGTATGTAATTCATGTGAAATACATAATTTTCGGATTTTCCAAATTTTAAAATGCTGTAATTTCTAAACTAGTCGACTGATTTAGCTCATATTTGAACTCGAACATGTCTATAGAACATGAATGTTGAGTTTCATTAAGATCTCTAAAGAATTGTAGACGCTATCGTGCTGACAAACCACGCGTTATATCGTATATATATAAATATATATGTATTTTCTGACTCCGCTCGTCGAGTTAAGTCGGAAAACAGCAAAATTATTCAAAAGTTGCATCATGAGGACAAATACAATAGTTAGATTTTTATGAAATCTACTAAAAAAGAAACTGAGTATCTCTTACTATCTTTTGTGCGCGTCGGGGGTATCTGACACGTTTGAGGCGGTTTGGTGGAATTGCTTTATTCGGCCGGCGGCGCACGTGCGTCATGTTTGGCGCTCTTTGTATAGCGCACCTTCTGTGCCTACTTATTTTGTAGCATAAGTATATACTTATGCTACAAAATTGCCATATGGCAATCCGCATTTTTCACCACGGAGGAATTTTTTTTTGTTGATGCCTAAATTAAACGTGATGGGCGTGGCTGGCGTGGGTAGAAATAGGAGCTACTATCGCAGGTTCCATTATATCCCCAATCGAATGAATATTTTTGAAATAAATCTACGTCAGATAAAGATAAGAATTCTTTGTTTTAACAATGGCATTTCATATATTTTCTGATTATTTTGAATCGTCTACATCTATGGGAGCCATATTTAAAACTATCTGAAGCGCATGAGCCGATGTAGAAGGTCGAGAAGTTGAAAACGTCGATTTTCCTTCGTTGTTATCCATCATTTTACTTAATCTGATTCGATCCGGGCTCATTTTGTGGGCTTTTTTTACGATTCTTCTCGGCTCCCGAAAATGGTATTGATCAATCACAAATGGTACTTAGTCATTTTACTGTGGTGGAGCCATACTGTGGCTAACTTGGCTGCAGTGCGATAAGGGGGTGGCTGGACTGGTCAAATAACACACTTTCAAAATAGGGACTTGAAATAGCAGCTTCCGATAATTGCTTTTCATCCAATCAGTGAGATTTCCGGTGGTCCACTATCCCTTCCCCTCAATCAGCGATACTCCCTTTATTAGAAATCCTATTCGTTTCCAAGAGGCTGCAACCGCATTTTGACTCCCCTGGGATTGCGAGTATCCATAGGCGGTGGTGACTATCTACTCTTTCCTGTTCCTTAGACTCCCGTTTATGGTTCGCCTGTTCGTTTGCCCCTCAAATATGCTATAAAATTCATTTCTTTCCGGTCTTTGTTTCTAACTTGCCATTTCAACTTACATGCAATCGATATAGGAAAGTTATTATGCCAAATAGTTTATTTTTAACGTCAAATCATAATCAATTATTTAAAACACAGTTTTCAACGTGAAGTCGTTTTTAAATACGCTCCCATACTAAGATCCTCCCAGAATCAGCGACGCAACACTTTAGTCGTTTCCAAACATTTGCGTCGGAGGAGTTCAAAATTCATTAAGCGCGAAAAAAGATCAGTTCTAATTTTGAACAAAGAACGCTACTGGATTTTTTTTTGCGCAGACTCATATATGTTAGTGTTTTGACATGCAAGTTAACAGAAAAACTGTATCTATAGATGTTTTCGCACAAAAAAATATAATACATTATATAGTAATACTACCTACTTCGATTATTTTTTAATCAAATGCTTGGAATAACTTGACCAATGAACGCGCAACATTCAAAGCGCAACAAAACGCCATACAAGCGCGCCACACATCATTTTCAGTGCTCAACTCATATTTTCGCCTTAACAATTGGCCATTTTTCTGTCAAGAGGGCGGACTTTATGTGTAAGAAACTAAATGGGTTTCGCTTGCAATGGGTACTAATAATAATAATAAACATTGTCGGACACACATACACAGCACCAACTTATCCCAAATTAAGCATCGAGGTTTGTATTATGATTATTTGATATATACATGTAGTACAACACATAAAACTGCCGCTCTGAATTGCCTGCCAACGATACAATGCGTAGGTATAACGCTCCTCGACCTTTCCTTCTCCCCCGCGTTCCTATATTGCGTAATTCTTGACTAACTTCACAGCGGCAGAGTTTCGTGCGTTGTCCTGTACTTCTTTTTATGACCGACTTGGAATAAAGGAGGCGCTCTAAATTTGTCTGTATTTTTTTTTGTGTGTGTGTTGTGAATTGTGAACCGATTTCAAAGATTATTTTTTTTGTTTCAAAAGATATGCTAGTGAGGTGGTCCCATTATCGCCAAGTGATTGTCTGATGAGGGAATTCCAGGGAAATCGAGCGTTAACGTTATGAACGTAACGATATTGATAACGTTGATGATAACGTTAATGATAAAGAAAAATTATAACGTTAATGATAGCGATAATGATAGTGATAACGATCGCGATAACGATAACGACAATGATAGCGATAATGATAACGATATTGAAAAAGATAATGACAACGATAACGATAATCTTAATGATAACGTTAATGATAAGCGATAATGATAATGAAAATGATAATCTTAATGGTAACGATAATGATAACGATAACGATAGTGATAATGATAATGGTAACGGTAGTGATAACTAAAATGAAAGCGATAAAGACGACTATAACGATAATGATAGAGATAATATAAAATAATAATGATAACGCTAGTGATAACGATAATGATAACGGCAGTGATAATGTAAAACGATAACGACAAGGATAATTATAAAGATAGTAATAATATAAATTGAATGATAATGACGATAATGATAAATGAAAGATAAGGAACGATAAATAACGATAAGATAGAATGGATAACGATAATGAAGGATAACGATAATGAATATAGAATAATAATGAAATAATATAATGATAATGATAATGTTAACGACAATGATAACGATAATAATACGGACAATGATAATAATTACAGTGATGACAACGATAATGATATTGACGACAACAGTGATAATGATAACGACTAAGAACGGTAATGATAGAGACAATGAAAGTGATAATGATAACGATAGTCATGACGACAACGTTAATGATAGCGATAACGATAATATAAAATTATAACATGGCTAGTGATAATGTTAATGATAACGTTAATCATGACGACAACATTAATCATATGACGATAATATAAAATTATAACATGGCTAGTGATAATGTTAATGATAACGATAATGATTATGATGAATATAACGCTAACGATAATGATAATAGTAACGATAGTGATAACGATAATGCTTACAATAATGATAACTATAATGATAGAGAATAAAAGTGATAATGATAATGGTATCGCTAGTGATAATGATAACGACTAATGACAACGATAACGATAGTGATAATTATAAGAGATAATGATAACAATAATTATAACGATAACAGTAAGACTAGTGATAATGATAACGGCGATGATAATGATAGTAATAATATAAAATAATAATGATAACGATAATTATAGAGATAATGAAAGCGATAATGATAACGATATTGATAATGGGTCACCATGACTAGTGTCAACTAGTGATAACGATAATGATAGTGACAATATAAAATGATAATGATTACGCTAGTAATCATGCTAACGATAACGATAATAATAATTTTAATGATAATGACGTCGTCGATCGAATTGTAATTTTTTTTCGTCTGGAATGTGTATTGTTGCGCTAGAATGGTTCATTCGAAAACCGTTCAGAGTAGGTAAAATTTTCAACAATGTACCCGCCGCGGGCAGTCGAATTTTGTTCGACGTCTTTTTCGAGTTTACTCCTACCTTTGCCTTTTGACCAATTTTTTCTCGTTAAATATTTACCCTCTATCGTTTTCTGATATCTAGGTTCTCAAATTTGTTGGTCAATTTTTTTTCAGACGATAGACTGTGTTAAGCGTGCGATTAAACCTTCGGCTGAAATAGATAACGCAATTGAAGACAGCATTTCACGAAATTTGATCGTTTCGAATTTCAAATGGTAGGTATGTTCTGTTTTAAATAAAATTGAAATGTACAAAGCGTATAATCGCGCCCGTTCAAATGATCATATCATTTGAACAGGCGCTTTTAGGGTTCCGAAGCAAAAACTGAACCCTCTTATAGTTTCTTCATGTTCATCCGTTCGTATATCACAGGCATTTCATTCAAAAACTACAAGATGTATATTAATTAAAGTCGGTGTATCGGTGTCTTGTATAAGTCGTTATACAAGACACCGATATGACGGCTTATACAAGTAGCAAGCTACTTAATTTCGTAATTAAATTACAAAAATAAATATTTATAAGGGGGACACTCCATATATGTAACAGAAGACTAAAAAATATTTTCGGCAAACATCAACTTGTGATATATATTTCGACAGTTCTTTTAAAAACATTTGAAGGTTTCTAAGCAATTTTTTGACTAATATTTGAATTAATTTTCAAATATAATCGCTTTGAAAGTAGCAAAAATTGTATCCCTCCTCTTTATTTTCTAAACCGTATTTACAAAAAATATAGAAAATATCACAAAGGTAACGCTTAATAAATACTTTCAACGAAAATTATTTTGAACACGATCGGATGTACCGTTATTGAGTTATTGCCGAAAAACTGCGCTTCTCAACAACAAGACGCATGTGCTATGAACATACGCTCTTTTGCTGGTGCATCTTAGTTTAGACCAGTTTAAGAGTAATAGTTGACATGACCTACTTGTTTCTCTAGTTATAGGCGATTAAAGTGCCTATACTTATTATATGCGGAAAACATGGTAAAAAGTGTAACAACGTAGTTTTTCATCTGTAGTGCATTTATTTGTAGTAACGGCTTCGGAACCCTACATTGAGCATGGTCCGACATGCACTTAGCCGTTTTTTTTTTTAATTTAAAATATGCTTGTCGCGTGGAAGTGTAAAAAATATAATCGTGTCAGTCACTGAAATTTTATGAAATGACACCATTTCATAAAACTGTCACGGATAGACAGATAGATTGTCTGGTTTTTATATCATAATGTGCCCTAAAATATCGATAACGATTAAATATATGACAATATTCCAGACCAATCAATAAGATTTTATCATATGGCAAACGATACGACGAAACGCTATCGAGCGTATCATAATACATATATTCAATTTTAACGAATATCGAAAATCAAGACATGTTGAGTACAGCAATGTACAGGAAAGTGCCGGGAATAACTAGAATATAGAAAAACTAATAAAATATAAAAAGTTAAAATATAAAAAATTGCGTTTTTAATACGTGTCGTAAAAATATAAATTATTAATATTTTTAACCATTAAAAAACTCAACTTTTCTACAGAAATCACCAAACGCTGAACGATATAGCGAGTTTCATAAAACATTCAAACCCATTGCAACTTTCCAATTTTACGATCGGCTTTTGAAATAAGTAATTTTAAAAATCTGTATATGAAATGAGTTTCTTTACAATGCATTTTTACAAAGCTTGCGTTTTGCAAAAGCTTTTGCAATTAATTTAGTCGGATTTCTTTATAGTAAGAAAATAGTTATTTAGTACAGACGTACAAATATAGTCTTCATACGTCTTACTATTTTATTTTCAGTAAATATGTCGGTATTTTGAAATACGACGCTAAAGCTACGTCGCAACTATGCGACGATGATCTGATGATGATGATGAGTATTTATCTACTAATTAATTTAATTTCACACAATTATTTACTAAAAAAATTAAATTAGGCTATTTCTACGTTCATTAAAATAACATTTTTCGAAGTGAGAACGTATAAATTCGCAAAGCGTGTCAGAAAATTTAGAGTTAGAAAATATCTTGTCTATTGTAGACTGTTGTTAGCAAAATGTAACGTAATGTAATATCGTACATGTAATATCCGATCACAATAAGGTATTTCAAGGAATCAACAAACTGCTCCTAGTATGCATTTTATCCAGTGTGTAAATCTTGACACCGGACGGAGTCGCATTAGTGCGTGCGTTTTGCTACAAAAACGTCGGATCAGTTCATTTTTATGCATCATAAAAAGTGAGTTTATTGAACGGTTCAAAAAATTCTTGTATGGTTCTATTTTAATAGATAATCTATACAATCTGTACACTAAACCCGTCGTGTATGTACACTAAAGTATGTATGGAAAATGGACGGTAGAAGAATGGCAATATAAGAGAAACAACGATTTATACATTTTTTGTCCGTCTGTCTGTACGCTGACCCTCAACGACAAAAATCTTTCACAACAAGCGCTAGTAGACCACCTAATTAATCCTCGTTCTAACGGACACCGTGCTCGCGCCGGCAGGTCAGAGGTATCGCCCCGCAGCCGCTCGATTCACCGACGACGCGATTACCACGAGCAGGTTTTTCCTCAATTCCCGGACAGCCTTTCGCCCCTCCATTAGAAAGTTCCCGGCTTCATTAGAGGATTTAAAACGCAAATTTCCTTTCCGATTGTAACTTTTTTCCACTTCTTGAAAGGAACCTTCTTTTAAACTTGAAAGGAAATTAGTATCCTCCCCTTTGAGAGGCCGCCGGCGCGCCGGACGCGCCCCGCCCGCGCCCCCGCCGCGACCCGTCGGCGGCGGCGGACGTGTTTCCACAGAATGAGTCCGAACACCTTCCGCTGAAATAATATTTTAAGGCGTCAAAAATTTATTCTAAGAGAAAAAGAATATTTAGAATTGCTCCTCCTCTCTTATTTTCCCAGCACTGTTCCGATTTTATTATCATTGGATTGGAATATATTTAACGACTATAAGATTGTCGCTTATTCAAAAATTGAATTGTTCGAGCTATAATATTGTATTTTCGAATATATGTGTTTCTTTTCTTTACCATATAATTAATATTTTTATAAGGAAAAAAAATGATGCAATAAAGTTTTTGAAAAGAGAAACCCATAAATATATCTAATTTTTCTTAAATACTTAATTTCATTTTTTTTAGAAAAATTTGACCTACTTAGTTTAAGTCAAATTCGTGTGGGTGGGATTCCATATTATAAATTATTGCATTAGTCCTGAGTGCAATTTAGAGGTACATTTTATATACATTTTCTTTCGCGTCACAGTAGTCGAAAGTCTTTAAGCTAAATAGTGTAATAAAACTGAGACTATTCTCAGTTTTATTACTCTATTTAGCTTAAAGACTTTCGATCGAACAATCGAATATTATATTAGATTGTTTTATAACAGTAAAATGGTCGGTAAAGGAAACAGTTATATCGATAATTTAAAATTTCATAATGTTTAATCTCGTATTCGGGACGAATTTGATGTATCAAGAAATTGGAATTTTAACTGCAGCATCACAATTTATTTATCGAAATTTAATACACGTTAAAAAATTTAGAATGTCTTAATAGAAATAGTGATAGACATAATTTCAATACTAGAAATAAAAATGAACTGTTTTTACATGTTAGTCGACTGCATAGGGTCACAAATTCTTTTAGGGGGCTCTGTGTGCGCATGTTCAATAAGATTCCTGTGGATTTACAAAATTTACCCTTATACAAATTTAAAGTATTTATTAAGTAAACATTTTGCACAAAAGAGTATTATACAATCTCTGAATATTTTGAGGATAAATGGACATAACGAGCTCGACTTTCTACGGGTTTTGCCTGCAATAGATTTATATATGATTATATTCTTATGTAATTGGTTTGGTAAGAGCTATCCTCAAGTTTCTTACCCGTTGTATCCTCAAGTTAATTAAAAGAAGTAGAAATAATTAAAAGATAATTCTAAACTGTATATTCTTTAAATATTATAACGTATTTCAAGTGTTACATAATAACTTATGAAATAAACATATTTTGATTTTGAATTTGAGACTTGCTAGGTTTAGTACAATGTATCTTAATTCGTCGGAGATCTCTTTTGATAAAACACATACGGGATTCCTTTTTTCCCTCCCTGTTCCGCTAATATGGTTGTACTTGCGAATTATTCGGTAACAAGCCAACATTAAGAGGTTTGGGTTTCAACCCGAGAGCCTATTAGGGCGCCTACGAGCCGCGAGTGCGCCCGCCCCTATTCGACACGACGCCGTGAAGTGTGCGGAATGCATGCAACCCTGTCGCTTCAACTGCCTCGACTGAAGGCGCATATCGTTTTACAGCGGCGGCACACCGGTGTCGGGATGACAAGGGCCTACGGACGATAGAACAGAATAATTCGGCGCAATGCGTATACAATAGAAACGATTATTCCCCCTTGGCATGATTCTATTTGTGCAGTTATTGCGTCGTCGACGAGATATTTAAATTTCATTAGGTTTGTTTTACACTTAATTTGCGAGGGGCCGCGCCCCGGGGGGTGCGCGTTGTGGCCCCGTTCTCTCCATTGTCTCCGCTTTGCGCTCTCGATGGAGGCGGCTTACCATCACAAATACATAACGTCGAGACATGAGCGCGATTGAAGGGCGGCGCAGAAGAAACGAAGGTAAGGTCTACCGATAAAAGGAAAAAGGGAGAAACGGAGTTTATGTATAATAATACTTAGTAATGTTAGGGAATGAGTATCAGGGGTTCGAATATAGAGATCAGTCGAAACGAAACATGTAGAACAGCAGAAGTTCAGAAATATAGAGTTACAATAAATCGTCATGGTACCGGTTGGTCGCTTGTTGGTATCGCACTTTACTATCGCGCCGTACTTTACTATTTTTACCCGCCGACTAGCCTTTCAGAAAGGTCTTGAATCATTCGAAACAACAAGCCGTAAACATGTCACATCTGACTTAAATAAATAAGATTTATTGGTTTATCGAACCCTACAATATAAATAAGTTTAAAAATAAATTGTAAACAAAGATCAAAAGTCTCGATGCCCATCGGCGAGCTGTTTACAATTAGAGAATTTTATTCTCGGATATGTTTTTTATAAGGGAATTATTTTTCACTTCTATTTTTAGCTTGGGAGCGCAGTTCGTAACACTAATTAAAGTGAAAAATTATCAGTGTAGTAAAAAATGTGAATGGATTTATCGAATTTTTATTTTAAAAAAAGTTTTTCATTTCAAATACAAAGATAATTTGTTTGTCCACAAAGACAGTTTTACATAAATGTATTTATGGGCAAAAATGGGTATAATTACACTATTGTATAGTTTTTCCACTTCTTGTAGGATTTTGAAAACTAGACAGGTCTCAAATGCGAGATATTTAACGTAAACTCCAATGAAATACGTTTTCACTACGAAATACGACCAATGTACGACAGCTAACCGAAGATGCATGAACGTAGATGCCAGCGTTGGTACCAATTAATACCGATGAACGCTGCTACATTAGAATATTTCATGGACTGGTTTTTTTTTTACATAATACATAATGTCCATAACGCTAATGTGTCCGTCATTATCTGGTTTTGTAATCAAATACCAGTTGCAGTGTATTTCACGACTCTTCAAATCTGTTCGCCGGTGAAATTGGCGTTATAGTGTCGCAGAAATGAAAACGAGTTTTTGTGGAAACCTTGTTCGACTGTACCTGACGTATGTGCGTAATTGTAATGCAATTATATTCACACCGGTACAATTATTTGGCGCCAACTGCACCACTTTTTAGGTCGTCACATTGTACATCACAATTAAAATGTCTGAAATAAATTGATTTCTGTCAAAGACCGTCATTGAGATGCACCGTTGCACGTCTTCCCCTTTATGGATTAGTCATCAAATGGTCCCTTGCTTCTCTTAATTGATTCTTTCATAATAATTTAGAGCATGCCTGCATTGCGTCTCGTACAGTAGTAACTTGGACTGTCCAGCGATTATCGGTTTGGTATTCTTCAATTTACCAGTATGAGTTCACTAATGCACCATATTGTATTGGTGAATCGGATTTTTTTAAAATTTCGCCTACAAAACTTATTGTGATGGTTTAAGTTGCTTACAATAGGCATATCAATATGACTTTGGACATATTTCAATTTTAGATGAGCTAACGACTCAAGGATCATTTCTAAATACAATACATTCTGTAGGCATAGGTAAAATTTTTCTATTATCAGAATAGATGGTTCAATAATCTTGTAAATATAAGCAGATTTGTTGGTATACAGTACTTTTCTCTATTAGGGACTACTTTAGTGCAATCATTTGACAAAATTCGGCAATATCATAACATATATTTCGTTCTTTCCTTGGTAATAATCAGCATAACGGTTTTCTCAGATTATTGTGGGAGGGAATATGAAGAAATAGATAAGGCGTCCGTTTCATTTGTCTGTCTTACTACTGACAATCCGTTTAAGAATTGATACGATTTTTTTTACGATCACGCTATCTTAGGTGTCCTGGACTCGAGTCGCGCGCTATTATTATTATTCCACTAGTCCATTACTTAGTTAAGTAGCGAACACGACCCCGGCCCGCGGCGGGCGCGGTAAGTGGGTACATTTTCGCAGCAGCGGAGTCCATTAGTGGCGCTCGCCGGACTGTCACAATCATTTTTCTTTCGCCCGCCGCGGCTAATTCGCAGCCGCGCTCCGCTGCGCGCGCACTGCGGGCGAACGATCTTGATACGAGCGCCGTCCTTATACGCCTGCGATGCTCTAATGGTCGGCGCCTTCGCCGCAGTTGGGATTTTTCTTCCGTGATCATCGTCGCTTACTCGGGGAATACACAAAAAATGTTATAATCAGTCTTTCAATTTTGGCCGCGGTTACGAGCTCAAAGCTACTTAACGTGCAATGGAAAGATTTATACATTCGGAATTTCGATAGGATTTCGTATTCAAAAATGTCAACGGGATCCTATTACTAAGCCTCCGCTGTCCGTCTGTCTGTCTGTCAGCGAGCTGTATCTTACGAACCGCAATAGGTTGACAGTTGAAATTTTCACGGAGTGTGTATTTCGAAATATCGACATAATAACGAATAATTAAATTTAAATTAAACTATAAATTAAAGTGGGTCCGCATACAAGAAAATTTTTTTCGTTGTGCCTTATCAACTTGTATCCGCAATATGCGACTAAAGTCTGACCTCTGATGTACACTATAAGTTTATTAATTAATCATTTAAAAAAATATATAGTATTAAATATTCCACGGAATCCTTCGTGTGCTAGTCCGACGCACACTTGCCTTTTTTTTGTTACCTACGATTAGGTACGAGAACATCCAAAGGAGATGTAGAAAAATCGTCATAGCCTACATAACCAGTAAGTGGAAATGACACTGGACATAAATATGACGGTGTCGTTGCAGATTGATGATCTGATAAAAATCACGGGCCAATGTTGGTTTCGATGGTTCTAGGCCGTTCTTCGAGGCAGTGAAGGTACTAGATCTAGAAAAAGGTGCTGAACTTAAAGGAGAATGGAATAAGATCAATCAAACATGTTTCGAAGGCATTTAAAGATGAATTCGTAACAGAGGCTAAAAGTAATTAAATTTCGTTTGTGCGATTAACTGTGTATTCCTTGAATGTATTGAAAAAGGTTGTTGTTAAAAATACTTTCCATGCTTATATGCATTAATACATTTAGTATTTAGACTGTGTTAATAATAAAGTGTTCAATAGTTGTCGGTAGTTCAGCTCTTTTCATTTCAATTGGTCTTATTTAACCTATCAAAATGATTTGATTAATGAACGCTTGGTATAAATTTTCTAAAAACTGAAATTTATATTTATATTTTTCATCAAAATTTTCATATGTTTTGAAAGTACAGTATCATTTGAATGAAGCAAAAATTCTAAGGTTAGAAACAAATTTTATTCTTTAATACCGAAGGCAGAATTAAGTAAAATTAAAATACTACAAAATCCATTTCTAGGGTTCCGAGCCAAAATGGCTACCTCACACACCTTATTCAAAAACTAAAAGATATGTATTGATGAAATTTATATTGTAGGCGTCTTGTATAATCTGCTACTTAATTTGATAGTTACATAATAAAAATAAATATTTCTAAGGGGGGTACGTATAACAGAAGCTGAAAAGAAACTTTTTAGCAAATATTAACGTGTGGCACATATGTCGATAGATTTAAAAAAAATTAAGGTTTCTAAACAATTTTTCTGATCACGTAAATATTTTCTGAAATAATCACTTCAAAAGTAGCAGAAATTGTGTCCCTCCCCCTTTATTTTCTAAATCTTATATCCAAAATTTTGAAAAAATAACAACGGTAACGCTTAATAAATACTTTTAACGAACATTATTTTGAACATGATCGGATATACTGTTTTTGAATTATTGCTGAAAAACTGCGCTTTTTAACAAAAGGACGTAAGTGCCATGAAGATACGCTCTTTTGCTGATGCACTTTAGTTTACACTAGTTTAATAGCAATAGACGGCTAAACTGCTTATAACTATTCTGTGCGGAAGACATGGAAAAAGTGTAACAATGTACTCGTTTCATCTGTTGTGCATTTCTTTGTAATAATGGCTTCGGAACCCTATAATGAGCATGGTCCGACATGCTCTTGTCCAGTTTTTTATATATTTTTATAAATGTTTCCGAAGCTTCTAAACATAACCGTGCCACTAGAGCATCGATTGCAACTTGTATATATATTATATGCTCGTATATTATTCCTATAGCACGTTTCGTGTCTTTATACATTTTCCCAATGCAGTATGGCTGTAATGAAATAGACCAACCTATTAGGTAGAGTAACCCCTTACCACAGAGAACGATATCTATAGCACTTTATAGCAACGCAACAAATCAAACGCGTTGCGATCGGAAGGTCGAGTGTAGGTTTTTTGGTTTTTTTTTTCATCTGTTCAGTAATTTCAGCGATGACAGAAAAACGGAGAGAGAGACAGACTGATAGAAAATTTAGAAATTGCTGTTTTCTCTTTGCTTTTCTTTTACTTGATATATGTAATTTTTAAACGTAAAAAAAAATCTTATTTTAAATACAGAATATTTATTATTCGAAAAATTATTACGAAAATTTTTATTTCCCGTAAATCCTCGAAGAAATTAACCGGTTTAGATCAATTTTACAGTATTTGAAGCAGTTTCATGTGGAATAGAAAAAAGCTAAATCTTGGGATAAGGTATATTGTCTAAATAGTTTGGAAATTATAAGAAAAAAAAATCTCAAAATTTTTTTGCTATTTCTCAAAATTCACATTATCTACTGATTTCAAATTATCAGAAAATAGACCAGAAAAGTGCTTTGTAATGTCGCAAGTCCGATTCCAATCCACCAATTCGTTCAAAAGATATTAAAGGTTTACATACAAACACAGACCCCACGCACATACAAACGCACTCATTCAAACACATATAGGAACATCCCTTTGAAAAGGGTCAGAAAGTGTCCTAGGACTTAAAAACGTCGACATCTGGTGAAATCTCATTTTCACATAATGTAGTTGACCATAATGACTACCCTAATTTTACGAAAACTTTTAACTTTCTTACTAGGAAGTTAAAAAAGAGATCGCATCGTTTACCTACTATTCAAAACTAACGGATGCTTACTGCTTTGCCCTTACGGACACCACATTCTATTTCGTTTTTCTTATCGATTTTCTTCGCCTGTACATACCTATTGTTACTCTATGACATTTGAGGACAAAAGTTCGTGACAGAGAGACATCGAAGCCATCTATTACTTTGTTCGACACAACTACAAAACGGTACAATATGAACACTGATCAATTATTTAAGCACCTCATCGAGAGCACCGTGTGCAAAACGTCGATAGAACCTCGATGTCCTGACACGATCAAACGTGAGACGGTGCTAGTATCAAGAACGGTAGAGTTAGTGTCTCCGCCGTTGGGGCCGATATCGACTTTTAGGGGCGGGGGTAGGGGCGCGGGGCGGCGGGCGCCGTTAGCGGGGCGAGCGCTATCATCTGAAAAATGCGTTTCGTTTCTCGTTTTTCTCGTGTACGTGGTGATTATAATATTGTTAGCTTTTAATTTGCTATAAGTTTAAGCTGATCCGTGTATTTAAAACTTTTATTATGTTTGGATTGCGAAAATTAACTGTGTTTATTATAATTTTTGTTCTTAGGATAAGATTTAAAATTTTATTTACAAAATGTGGGCAATATCGAGCGGTAGAGTTGCAGCGTCTAAAATAGTCATGGCTTTTTTTTTGTCATTTTTTAAGAAAAATCTTTGAATGGAAATATGACACGCATCGATGGTTTTATGTGTTTTAATTTGGGTATCGGTTGAGGTTCTGTACGTGGCTTTACAATAGCTGCTTAAGCTATACGAATATATATTTTTAATTATATACAGGAATTGTGAAAAATGTATAGAGCTTTTAATTTTAACGTTACATCATAACAATTTAGATATGATTCAATTCTGCAATGACATTCTTGCTCGTATTTATTACTTATTTAAATAAACAATAAGGGTAACAAAAAAATTCCGGAATTTTCCTGTAATGGTATTAAATGTGAAAACTACAACTAACTTCTACTTTAATACTCTTATTGTGAGACTAGTTTTCGGCCGCGGCTCCGTCCTCTTAGAATGAATTCTTTTATCTTTCATAAATCGACCGATCAGGTTGTCAACACTGATCCTGATATTGTTCATTTTTTTAACTCCAGTCCTGGTTTCGCTTCTGATTCCTATTCTACTACTCTTTCTAAATTGGCAATAATTCTTACGTTATTCTAGAATAATGAGTAGTACATAACATTTGCAGTGGGACGAAAAAGAACCACGCTTTGGTCTCGGTTTCAGGATCAAACAATCGAAGCACTCTAGCCGTTAGAACAACACGCCGCACGCGCGACCGCCTAAGCGTAGCGGGTGACGCACATGCATGAATTATTACAGGAGCTTATGGTAACAAAGTAGGTAAACATTCGGGTAACGCGGCAAGCCGATTATTATTATTAACACTTTACTCGCGGCCGGTTTGATTAATGGCCGCGCGACACCGCTGGTAATGGCCGACACCTAGTGCTGTACGTAACTATTCACTGTGTTATTGTTACAGTAATTTAATATGATAACAGTTATTTATGGTTGAATGTATTACTCTCTTACCGTTCATTTGTTTGTTTGTTAGTAAAACGGGACTTTCCTCCCGGCTTCCCATATTTTCTTGTGCATGTTGATAATAATCAGTAATAGGGTAATTACAGCTATTATTTTTTTACGTTACGGTTTTTTAAGCTTTTTTATTTCTTAAAGAATGTAGTGAAGCATTTTTTTTATAACTATAAAAATACCTGGGTAATGACGTTTTTAAATTACTAATTAGACAGAGTAGGCACTAGTACCCAGTGACGTCATTGTTTATTACCGTCATATAGAATAATGTTAAACTCCGTTTTATAAGAAAGAGAGAGCATAAACTGCGTATAGTTTGTTGTTTTTTTAATCGATTTCAATTTTTAATTTCATTTTTAGTCATCATGTCTAGTCAGTTTATACATAATTCATCAATAAATATAACATCTGAAAGTAAAGTACCTTTCAGATGATTCCACAGTGAATTATAAACTTTTATCGATTGGTAAGTACTAGTGCAGAGGTAATATTTACAGCCACAAAATACATTTAACTCTAAATGTTATATGAGGGATTTTCGTGTTGGTAATGATAACGTCGGGAAAAACTTTTTCGTATATTATATATAAATTCCAGACAAATTTTCATCAAATTTTATTTACATTTAATTATAATATATGTGTCATTTTGTTTAATAATTTGTTGTCATTTTGTAAGTAGTGACATAATATAATTGCTTTTTGGTTTTTTGTTTTTGGAACTTCTGATCCAAAAAAACTGCGACAAATAGCTTTAACAGTCCTCATTCAATGTTAACCTAACACTACATAAAGAATTCTGAAGAGACCTAAACAGGTGAAAATCTGAAGATGCAAGGTCAGGGCTATGTGCTGGAAGTATTAACATTTCCCATCCAAACTCTCTCAATATTTGTTGAGTAGCTAAAGATGTGTTTAGTCTGGCGTTATTATGGTGAAAAACCCTTTCTGTTGATCAATTCCGGCCATTTTTACTCTATTTCTTGCTTGAGTCTCATCAGCTGTTGACTGTACAGATCAAAATTGATGATGGATGAATTAATACCCGACGGTAAAAGCTCATAATGAATAATGCCCTTCCAATCCTGCCATGTACACAGCATCAACTTATTGCGAGTTAGTCCGGGTTTCGATATAGTTTGTGGAGCTTGCTTGCCTGTTGACCATGATCTTTTTCGCATATTTTTATCGTAAATAACCCATTTTTCACCATCAGTGATCAATTTTTTCCAAAACGGTTCGGTTTCATTACGTTTTCAATAGCGTTTCAGTGAGCTCGGGTGGGACCCAAGTATCGAGCTTTTTTGTATATCCAGCTTTTTTCAAATGGGTCAAAACTGTTTTGTGGTCAATCCCCAGATCTTCAGCTATATTGTAAGAAATAATATGCTCTACTTTTTCCAAAATTCGATCGATTTTATCCGTGACGGGTCGACCAGAGCAAGGTTTATCTTCGACATCAAAATTACTGGACCGAAAACGTTTGAATCAGTTTTATACTGCGCTTACCGACACTGTCCATAAACTTCACAATTTTTTTTCGCGGCTTGTGTCGCATTTTTCCTTTTTATTTTAATAAAACTTAAAAATGTATCGAATTTCTACGTTAGATTCGCTCATGTTGGTGGTCAGAAAACAATAGAAAAATGGCGGGATACCGTTTTTACTTTTCATTTTCCTGTTTTTAAAATGTCATCTATTTAAAAGTAATTAAACCAGCCAGATACAAACAACACAACCAAAGACAATTTACTGTAACTTTTTACTTATAAAATATGAAAAAAAAAATTCCCCGACCTACCAATATTTTATTAAAGGTTGCTAGTGTGCTATACTGAAAAGATTAATAGGAGGGTGACACTCGACGTAGTTTCAGACTAGTCTAGTCGCTCCCTTGCAAAAATGAGTGGCGATTGCTAGCTAACGTGATAGTCAAATTATGTAAAAGAGTATGTAAATTGTAATTGTCATTATTTGTGTGTCGCGTACGAGCTCGTTTTATTTCCAGCCCTTGTATTAATCCTCTTTGTGTAAGGATTATAAACGATCAATAAGATTATGAGATTTTTGAGAGATTTTTTTACTCCTCAAGAAGCGATTTTTCATACATTAGCCCGGGGTTGAAAAATCGTAAAATCAAACTTGGCGTTACGTTACGTTCAGGGAGGCGATTCTCGGGCCAACGCAAGATGAAGTAAATGGTGAATAAAATCAATCTTGCTTAAAACTTTATTACATAAAATTTATATTGTTTATGTTTTCTTGGTTTTGTTATGTATTTTAACGAATTCACTGTGTAATTAATATAAATGTATCATGCATGCTTTAAATAATATAAAAAATGCATTCATTTACCCTCATTCACTAATCTATTTATTTTATAATGGATCATAAGGAGTAAACTACAGTCGTGTATTGGAATTGACACACACGCACATTTTTTTATTTGAAAATTTAAGCTATCATGATATTCTCTATTAGAAATCTTAGCGTACCTTTTCTCCCCGAACAACCAGAAGGAGTAAGGTAAACAGGAGCAAACAAAGAAGAAAAAGAAGAAGACATTTTCCTGTTTAATTTTGTTCGTTATATAAACGGATAGAGTTCGATAACTACAAGACGTTCAAATACATAGATTTGAAAACTGACAATTTTTATTTCCAATTACATTTCGATGATATAATGTTACTTCACACGTGGTCTTTTCTACAAAGCCATTTCAAAATAGGCAGATTGACATTGAAGTGATTTTGTGAGTCTGTTTCTATGATTTGGTAATGAACACTACAAATATTCAAACTTTCAGGAAGTGATGTATAAAAGAAAAGGTATATTTTGCTTTGATATTATACAGTGTGCGGACATTTTATAACGCATGGATACTCACGTAACACATATTGATACTAAAAGTACGTGTAATATAGCCCTTTGAGTTGTCATAGCAGTCGTAGCGCAGCAATTTCCAGTTCTAATAAGAAACGGAATTCCCTATAGAGCTTAAGTCAAATCGTATACACTGCGAAATATTTTTTGAAAAAGTTTATTGGTCTTTGAAATAAGTTTGTAATAAGAAACTGTCGGCTGATGCTCCATTTATATAAAACTATTGACTTTAATGTGGAAATTTTATTCAGTTTGGTCTTAGAATACGTGAACATGGTCCACGTATCATAAAATGTTCTATATTAAACGATATGGAATGGCCACGGGATCTGTCGAAGCAGCACACTTAGACTTAGCTGGAGTCAGCTCATTGAATCGAAATATGCGGGTTTGTTGTCGTCTTGTCTTCTATTACCCTTATCGGCAATAGACAATGCTGTACATGGTTATGGGACGCTTTGCGATTATCCCGGCGTTCATTTATAAGTGACGTCGATTCAAAGTAAGCGAGAATCAGACAAAGCTCATCCGAAACGTCGTTAAAATCATGAGCGTGACCGACTATCAAGTTTCAAGCTACGAAAGCTCGCATCGTTAATGTCATCTGAAGATAGCCGGCCACGAGTTCCGATTTACACGCAAGCTCGACTCGGCAACGTCGCAGCACAAGTCGTAAAAGTTTCAGACGACAATCTTTTTGGCGTGAAAAAAGCCGCTAAGTTTAACTCATAGGACTTATGCGATGACGTATTGACGAGCTTCGTAGCTCGAGTCGCCAATGCCATGGGCGGGGTCGATCGGTCACGGAACGTTCTAGAACAGCTGGATCGGCCGGCAGCGCTTCTTATGTATGTATCAATGTCGATTCACACACCTGCATGATGCCACAAGGAGCGTTGTCATGAGAATGTTCCCATCCGGCACTGCTAAAAGGCACTTATAATACTTATAAAATATTATTATGAAATTTTTGTACTTACGGACAATTCATGTTACATAGTAATTGATTTTGTGGAAAGATCGATCGCAACTTTCTTTTGGGGTTCGTATGTATAGAGAGATTTCGTTGACAGAAAACGTAATAAGATAACGAGGGATTTAGATGTGTTGTTAATCACTACTTCATCTTCCATTTCTTTTGAATTTCAAACGCACGAATGGGCACTTGTAATATGAGAGCATATCAAAAAGTTAGCCTCTCTGTAATAACTTTGGAGATGGAACGGGGAGCAGTTCAGCAGGCGGTCTGTATTATCGTGTAAATGCAGCGAGCGGCGGGCGGGGCGCGACCCTCAGGAATTTCGTTATGACGCCTCTGCAATTAGGATCCGCCCGCGCCCCTGCGCCGCCGAGCTTGTTTATTTTATAAATCGTACGTTATTTGTGATTGTATCATGTCTATGATGCCTTTGACTAGTCATTCAATGCGTGTTGCAAGATTATAAAAATATATTACTATTTACAGTAATTATATTATTATGACTCCGTTTTTGCGTGGCACTTTTTTATTTTGAATATGTTCTTTTATGTTTTTTTATCACCTCAGTGCTGAGAATTGTACTCGAACAACCTTTTTATTTTAGACTAGTTTACGCCTGCAGCTCTATCCGCGTTTACACATAACGGATATTCATTTTTTATATTGAGAGATTTTTCTCTCATGGTTTCATGAAGATGATCCCAATCCCGGTTTTGTTTGACACTTAATGCTGTTTAGTACAAACCGGATCTCATCATTAATTCCATTCCTAGTTCTGTTTCGAAGTCAATCCCGATCCCGGTTTTGTTTCAAACTCAATGCTGTTTGGTACAAACCCGGTCTCATCATTAATTCCAATCTTAGTCCTGTTTCGAAGTCAATCCCTATCCCGGTTTTGTTTCAAACTTAATGCTGTCTGGTACAAACCGGGTCTCATCATTAATTCCAATCTTAGTCCTGTTTCGAATTCAATCCCGATTCCGGTTTTGTTTCAAACTTAATGCTGTCTGGTACAAACCCGGTCTCATCATTAATTCCAATCTAAGTCCAGTTTCGAATTCAATCCCGATTTTGATATTGTTTTCAAACTTAATGCTGTCTGGTACAAACCGGGTCTCGTCATTAATTCCAATCTTAGTCCTGTTTTGAATTCAATCCCGATTTTGATATTGTTTTCAAACTTAATGCTGTCTGGTACAAACCGGGTCTCGTCATTAATTCCAATCTTAGTCCTGTTTCGAATTCAATCCCGATTTTGATATTGTTTTCAAACTTAATGCTTTCTGGTACAAACCGGGTCTCGTCATTAATTCCAATCTTAGTCCTGTTTCGAATTCAATCCCGATTTTGATATTGTTTTCAAACTTAATGCTTTCTGGTACAAACCGGGTCTCGTCATTAATTCCAATCTTAGTCCTGTTTCGAATTCAATCCCGATTTTGATATTGTTTTCAAACTTAATGCTGTCTGGTACAAACCGGGTCTCGTCATTAATTCCAATCTTAGTCCTGTTTTGAATTCAATCCCGATTTTGATATTGTTTTCAAACTTAATGCTGTCTGGTACAAACCGGGTCTCGTCATTAATTCCAATCTTAGTCCTGTTTCGAATTCAATCCCGATTTTGATATTGTTTTCAAACTTAATGCTGTCTGGTACAAACCGGGTCTCATCATTAATTTCAATCCTAGTTCTGTTTCGAATTCAATCACGATCCCGGTCTTAATTTCGTTTCTATTAAAATTTCGCTTTTATTCCAACCCTAATTCAGCTTACTCTTTTTTTGTCAGAAACCTTTCCAGTCGCATACACAATTGCCCAAGGTTTAAGTGTAATCAGGTGAAAGATGCGTGAACGCATAGAAAACGAATAAATATCACATTAAATAAATTATTTTAATAGAACAAATATTATACGTAATTACCTTCACCTTATTCGAAAACACCTTACAATTTGATATTATATTGTTTTATGAATAGCATTATTTCGTATTTCAAAAGTTAAATTTCTTGAAGCTCTGAAATTTTTCTATCTCACCTATTTTTTTTTTTTGAAAGCGTGAAGTGTCACATTATCGTACGGATAAAGTTTTCCATTCCTTTGGCGAAATACATTGTTACAAATTCTAGAACGGCAGAAAAAGTGGGTAATGGTATAATATCTTACCAGAAGTTAGCACATAAAATTTTTTTCGGAAGAAGTAAACATCCACGGCCGCGCCCGCCGCCGCCGCGATTAGGTAAATAGTTACTGACGCGCGACTTTCGCCGAAACTTAGGGGATAAATCAGTTCGGCGGCGCGTCGCAGTTTTCTCGTCGTCCCACCAAAAATTTATGTACCGATCGGCCTTTCGTATGGAGATGCGGTCCGGCATTTACATATAAATACCTCGATTATTTGAATTATTCAATCGAGAGGGGGCGGCCCTGACAAATCACTTCCTCGGAGACGCCGCGTCCCTCGATTCGCGCCCTTCGCCCTTCTCCTCGTCACATGTCACTCGTGCTGAAACGGTCGAAGTCAGAGTCATAGATATTTGCACAAACTTTCGATGTTTCCATTCCACATTTCAATATTTGTGTCAAGACAATAGATAGCTTTACCAGTACACTTTGCCAAGAAAATATTTGATGAAGATTGTTGAATGACTGTAGACCGTTATCAGATAGGACATATCTGAGTTGTTTAGGGTCATCTACTCGAGTGTTGTGGCGTGAATGTATACAGCAATACAAATAACAACGGATGTCATTCTTTGTGGTAGGCCACAGTTCAAATAGAGATGGCGCTTTTTAACCGACTTCAAAATTATAAAAGAGGGGGTTCTCAGTTCGGCTGTATTTTTTTTATGTTTGATATATTAGAACTTTCGACTATGTAAACCGATTTTGACAATTCTTTTTTTATTTGAAAGCTGATGCGCTTCTCGTGTGGTCCCATTCAATTTGGTTCAGTTCTGACAATGGCATCCATGAGAAATCATATAAATCTTAAATTTGCATTAATTATGTGTACGACAAACGGATGAATAACTCAAAATCACGTCAACCGATTACGATGATTCTTTTTTATTGGAAAAGATGCACTTAAAGGGTAATTTGATGAGAGTTTGGTTAGGTTCTGATTATGGAACTCTTTAATTCCTAGAAGCAAATTAACGATACTCGGCCGAATATTTTATAGGCTATCCGGATATTTGAGTCAACTAACGTAACGTCGTTATAGTCAAGTAATTTTCATAGTCGAATATTATAATATGATCAATGGAATTCTTTAACGGCTTACAGTAAAGGTGCGATCTATGAGCAGCACGCTTAGTAGGCCTACCCATATACAGAAAAATTTGTTAGTGTACTTCAGATTCACTAAAAATAAAAAAAATAAACAAAAATTTTAACAAAAAAACCAACTTCTAAAAAAACTATTCCAAAACAAATTAAAGTGCACTAAAAAGTAAAAAAAATATTGCGTATTCTTCTACAACTTAATAATCAACTTACTTTTTCTACTAATCAATATGTAGGTACAATCTATGTGTTCACCACGCAAGAAAGTAGGTAGATACCTACCCACTTCAAATTTAACTCGACACATACCTACGAATAACAAACAATGATCAAAATATTTTTAGAGTTCTCCTAAGTAAAATGAAATGAAAAATAGTAGACTACTTAAAGTAAATCAAATTATTATGATAATATAATGTAGTTACAATTATTGTTATTTTTGGAGTCGGTGTCTATTGCTAGATATATTGTAGTGTTTCTTTAGCTGACATTTGGCTTAATTTTGGAGAACATGTAAAAATCGCATGGTGCTAAGTCGAAGGTCTATGGTGGGTGAGGTAGGATAGAAACAATTTTTTAATGGAAAAAATCAAGGACATGTGCGGCGCGGCGTCGTCAGGGTGCCAAGAAGGTGCTGAATTCGTGATTTCGGTCACTTGTCATACCAATCTGATAATGCTGCTGGGGTACAAACTGACGCATATCACTCGGAAATAACTGTTTTTGACCTTCTAGCAACAGAGTAGCAATATAACCGGCCTTACAAAAAAACAGGGCGATTATTTTTTTCTGTGCGCTTCGCGCACATCGACATGACATTTTGTTGGTGTCGGTTCATTCTCAAAGTATCATATCGATTGTCGCTTTGTTTCGAGGTCGCAGTTTCGTCACCGGTATATATATATATATATATATATATATATATATATATATATATATATAGTGTATACGTATTTTTTTCGCCTCCGTTAAAATTCTCTGTCATAAATCTCCACCAATGTACCCGGCGGTGTGTCTGTTTATCGATCAGTTTGTGTGGCGCTCATCTCGAATTACGCTTATGAAAAGAAAGGTGACCGTGAATAGCGATTTGCGTCGCTGATGATCGAATTCCCAGTTTTCTTTTAAGCTCTACTATATAATTCTAAAGTTCTCTCGGACAAATTTTTCGATTGCTTGAACATTTTATTGAGTGACTGCAGTTGACGGCCGACCGACCTTCATTTTAAAAACTTCCTCGCCTTCTCTTAAACTCCGCAAATTAAAAACTGTTGCTCGTGAACAAACAGACTCACCAAAAGTATTAGTGTACAAAAGCCCAAAACAGTCTGAATTGGAGATTTAAACATTTTTTGTAATCACAATGAATCGTAGCATGGAAATCGCATCGATCGAGTCTATTGTTACAAGCAAATTTCCGCCAGATTCTCTCAAACATTTTAAAGAAAAAAATGTTTAAATTCAAATATCTTCCATTTTTAAATCTATTATTAAGTAAAAAGTATTTATGATGGTGTATAACTTGCCAGTATCAAATCATTGAGAAAGAGTCCTTATATAATTATTTTTGCCATGCCCCACGTGACATGGCAAAATCCATTTAACATCCGTCCTATGTGGGCCTGTTTTTAGACGTTATTAGCCGTTAAGCTCAAGTTATATGTTCAGAGTATCAAATAAAAAGTCCTTTTCTGAATCCATATACCGTAACGGGCGCCTACGAAACCCTACCCTGCGAGTGGACTGACACACACTTGACCGTTTTTTTTTAGTCTAATGTGACTGGGCTAATAAAATAGTATGGGCTTGAAGCGTTCGTCCACCGAAATATATCGTTCCCCATACTGCATTATGATTGTAATTACATTTTCTTCTAATCAAATTAAGGGGTTGAAGGATTTAACGATGGATCCGTACTTAATATTGATTCCGTGAAAAATATATTTTTTAGTTATTCACATGAATTCACATCGGGTCTTTGTCTCTATCCTAATCGTTCAATTTCGTCGAACTTGTTAAATTCCTTGATCAGAATACTGTCACGGTTGTCAGGAACAAGCAAGAGTGCTCCACTGAGATTCTACTGCTTTAGAGCTTATATAAGAATAGAGACTTAATGCTGCTCAAGAGCAACGTGTTCTCTCACACCTTAACAATTACTTGACTTGACAACAATTCAATACAATTATTTGAAGGAAAACAACGTCAGCATTTCAGAACGTTTCTCTTATTCATCAGACCTTGCAGCGTGGGATTTTTGATTCATTTTCAATAAAAAAAGAAAATTTGCTAATTTGTCGTTTCAAAGGGAAAGAAGAAATCGACTGCGCTATCAGCTGGGTATTCTTTTTCTGCAAATTAGAGGCGTAATGATTTGCGACAAATTCGTCTACAAAAGTATATTCGAGTAGAAGAAGTAGATGGGTTTTGAACATATTTACATTTGGTATGTTTAATAGTTAGCGTTTTCCCATATCCCATTAATTTCAGAATAAGCCTTTGTGTTCTACTATAAGTGCTTTCCTACAGGGATGTAAAATAAAGAATATTTTGTGCCCATATAGTATAAGAGCTACCAACGTTTTCGAGCAAGAATTTCAGGTCAGCTGATTTATTGATATGTCGTCTCTCTTGCTCTTTGGGTTAGGGTCTGGGCTGTCTGGCCGGCGGTGGCGGTTGCGTTTACCTGTGCGCATCCTATCTGTACAGGTAATGATACTAACTTTTCAAATCATTTTAAGAAGGTTCATTTTTAATATTTTAACTTTAGATAAGCTTAACAAACATCCATCTCTTATTGCCAGACATTTTTGTCATTGCTAACAATGAGCCAGACGCCAAATTTGATTTATTTTTTTTGAATTAAAAGTTCAAAGTATTTCAGTTTGCCTGTAATTTTAATATTATGTTGTTTAAGTATGAAAAGACCTAAAATTAATTTGTCAGACACTAATTCTGTTGTTAAACCGTGTATTAGCCAAATATTAAAAATGATTATAAATCAAATTATTTAAATATTTTTTAATCACCTTGTCTAATTAGGGTTTTTTCTATCTCGTTCTCAGCAATTTATTCTGCAATTGTTTCACTTTATCCAATAGTATCATACTATACGAATTTTCAGGACTTTGTCGTTCTAATATACGGTTTAACAACTGAATTAGTGTCTGGCAAATTAATTTTAGGTCTTTTCATGCTTAAACAACATAATATTAAAATTACAGGCAAACTGAAATACTTTGAATTTTTAATTCATAAAATAAATCAAAATTGGCGTCTGGCTCATTGTTGCAATGACAAAATGTCTGGCAATAAGAGATGGATGTTTGTTAAGCTTATCTAAAGTTAAAATATTAAAATGAACCTTCTTAAAATGATTTGAAAGTTAGTATCATTACCTGTACAGATAGGATGCGCACAGGTAAACGCAACCGCCACCGCCGGCCAGACAGCCCAGACCCTAACCCAAAGAGCAAGAGAGACGACATATCAATAAATCAGCTGACCTGAAATTCTTGTTTTCCCGACGTTGCTAGCTCTTATACCATTAGGGATTGGATATTCAAAAACGTTGAAATACTTATTTTTTGTTTGTAATGAAGTCTTAATATTAATTTCATGTCTTTAACTTCAGAAAAATTGGGACCTCTATTCAAAGTTTTACCTTTATTTTTATTTTTAGGGGTTAAATTAAAAAAAAAATACAAGAAACCCTTGATAGTTGAGGGTCTGCGTTGATGAGTCAGTCAGTCAATAACGATCTCTCTCTTTATTATAGAATGTCTCTTTAGTAAAGAACGAAATAAAAAGTTATTGATACTGATATACATTCGCTTCCAATAAATATGGGTTTAAATAAATTATTTTCAGCTGTCTTTTAAAATTTCAATATTTTAACTATACTTATTTAATGTCTATTTCTTTTTATCTATTACTATATTTGGGTTAACAAACAGATATACACGAAAATTGCTATTACAAAAGAAGCACATATAGATTTATGTGTGCATATCACCAACATCGTGAACCGCGGAGGATTATTTATTATACATATTTAAGATTATACCTTCTAAAAAGAAAATACATACAGAAAACCATGGAACATCGCAAAAAGAAGATCAACGACAAATACGCGGTTTAAGGTATTGAAAATATTTTTTTTGAAGGATCCAACAGACGAAGCAATGATAGTGTGAGAACGTGCGTTGTGCCTACGAGGCGGCGCATCGCCGAGCCTGCGCCGGCTACAGTACGACGTCAGCTGACAGCGGTCAATAGCAAGCACCTGGTGCGGTCGATCTTCTCTCTGTTGGGCTCGATGAGAAACACGATAGCACAACGTGCTAATCAAAGCCGCACAGTCAAGTTTAGTGTGACATAAATCATACAACATCATAGCGCCCCGCTGGAGTTTAAGTTCAATATTTCGCCCGTAGAGACCTGTATGAGAGTCTAATACAGCAACACCTGGAGTGCGTTGTTTTCAGGAATTTTTTTTATAACATTTCTATCAAATCTTTATATTTATCAAAGTATGGGTATATTGGAGCAGAATACTCTAGTTGACATCGAATGAGAGCTTTATACAATTGTAAATATGTTGATGATGTAGTTAGAGTAGTGCAAGATGTCATTACGAAACCGTACATACTAAATGCTGTATTTATAATATGTTTATAAAAATATTACATTTTTTTTAACAAATAATATTCATTTAGTTCAGTTATATGCATTAACTTGCATTGAATTCGAGTAGAGGACAAGATCCAGGTCCTTCGATTTGAAATAAAAGTATTGTAGGATAATATGTCTCAGGTGGTGAATAGAACCGGACTAAACAACAATAACAATGTTGCACATTATACTTGTACTACTCGTACTTAATTGTAAATTTTCTGCATTTGATTACTACAACATATTTGCAAAGACACAGACAGGCACAGACATGTATGCACATAACGCTCACACACACGTGTAAGCATACAACGCGCGTACGCATGCAGGTAAACAGGTACACACACACACACACACACACACACGCATGCGCGCGCGCGTACGCACACCTCAATGTTTAACGCATAATCAAATTTCCTCCACCGCACGCAAGACAACTTCATTTCTATAAAACAAATAAATGCTCATATTATCTCTAAGTACATATATAGCTACACATACATCCCGTTTAGCGTAGTTTGATGTCCGCTTCCGTGCCATCTGGTTTGGGAAATAGAAGGATGTACCACGCGGGTGTTGTCGGGTCACGTTATAGTTGCTTTTGGTAATAAGGAGTCCATATCGCTAAGGCTGTAGATCGTAACTACCCGTTGAAAAATACCTAACGCGTAATAAAGCATTTGGAACTTCGATTATTACTCGTATAGATTCAAGGTAAAGGAAGTTCTACTTTTAGAAAAATGCTCATTACTGTACGCACGTCATATAAAACTATGCGCAGAATACGTACAGATTTTAATGAGAGTTATATGTAAAAAAAAGATACATAAATTTACTTCACACTAAAATTATGAGAAAAAAATTTGAATCTGATGGTAATCTGTATTTAATTTAGGTTAGAATAGCTTTTAATATCAAATGTTGACGCAGATTACGATCATATAATATACTCTTTCATATCAAAATCATTAATAATCCCCGATAAAGTAGTTACAGCCATTAGGCAGCGCACGATGCTATCTGCGAACGCGCGCTGCGCCCGCGCCGCGCACAGCTCTATCAGTACAGATCATCTTACCTCTGTAAGGGTGTTAGGTACCGACAAATGGCGTAATAGTGAACTTAAAATATAATAGTGGAAATTAGAAGCTTTTATCAACCATTATACATAGAATAATATATATTTTGTACTTAATGGATTAAATAAAAGGAATAAAATAAGGTCCGATATCTTATATTTTACAAAATACAATATTTTTTAACAAATTACATTTTTAAACCTATAAGATAATTGAAGCTATTAAAGAATAAAATAATTTAAATCTGAATCTAAAAACTATCAGACACAAAAATTTTAAATTTTCCGTTTTCGTGATCATGACTATCATCCAAACTTATGAGTATATTATGTTCAGAGTAGGCCGCGTAGTATTTAATTTCTACTATTAATTATGCTACTATTAATTAACTACTATCCTTCGTTATGACGCGTTGTGTTGTAATGTTACGTAATGTGTTATCCATGAAAATACAAGAATATAACGATTTTTATCTTATACCTACGAGTGTTGATATCGCCAGTACGATATAGCGCTTCAGAGCTGAATCCCAAAGAGGGACCGAAGCCACGACAGGGACCTACGATGTGTCGAAATATTCAGCATTTGATATAGTACACATCTTGCATTGAAGTTTTTTTTTTTTATCGCATTTTTATTCATTTAATACTTAGATAATTTCAATGAGACTTGGGCATGAAGTGACTTTACAATGACTGTAAAATATCCAATTAATTAAAAAAATATACATATGTCGAATTAAATGTACGAACAATCGTTTATATTTATGTCGTGAGAATTTCATGCACATTTTTCCGATCTAATTTGCGCTATGTGCTGAATCTCATTATCTCTTCGTATGTGATTCGTCTATTCCCTTGAATCGAATTTTTCGCTGTCGGGACGTTTTCATCTTCGGCTGTTGTCAAATCGTCAAATGACGTCTACTTCTTTCTTCTTCCGCCAAAATTACACTATGGCGCTTAAATTCGTTGGGCCAACGATAGACAATCGCTTTATACAGAAGGACTTTTCTCTTTGCACACCATTCGAAGTCTTTCAATTAATTCTTCTTGTTTTAATCTACATCAGGTTATATATAATGATTACGCGAAAATGATCTCGTCCTAGATTTCTTTTACAATGAAACAAAATATTTTTGAAGTTATACTTCTTTTGGTGCGTTTGGATGAGAGTGAATTTGTGAGCTGCGCGCGCACAAACGACATGATGAAGTTAGCCACAGAATAGAAATAATATCAACACTGAATATAGTTACAATACTGAGTGTTCATACTATATAGTACATAGTACAGAGTGTTCATGCTATATATTACATAGTACTTATATTCATAACCAGTTCTTGCAAAATATAGTATTCATATGAATAATCAATTTTGAGTATTAATTTTCTATAATTATTATTTTTGTTCAATTTATTATATATATAAACATTATTTGTAAACTTTTAACATTGTGTTGTGAAAATTGTGAAAATTTGAAGTGTTTTTAAATATTAGAGGTTAACCATGTAAGTATAATATATAGATATATTTCTAACGAACTTATTATTTTTCTAACAAATAATTGAATAATAAGTACACACACTCTTTTTTTAAATGTATTTGACTCATTCACATAATGAATAATGATTATATATTTGTACTGTATTGTTATATTGTTACGTTAATAAAACATTTTCAATTGAACAAAATCGTTTTGATTGATTTTAATATTTATTGTCGATTACTCGATTACTGCTGCATTTGAGTTATTTTAAATATTATTCATACGCCAAAGAAGTATAACTTCTAACGCGTGTACATAAGTACACACACTCTTTTTTTATTGACACCTTCGTTACCAATATCGGGGAGGAAACTGCTACATTCTCTCTCGGCTCACACCCTGATGAAAAGTTCGTTTTCGGTCCCCGGAAAATATTCCTGCACGTGCGATTGTGTTAGTCTTATCTTCGGCTTGGCCGGTAGTAATATGCGAGCGGGAATGAAGTCGGAGACTAAAAGCGAATCACGATGTGAGCCGGGAGAGAATGTAGTAGCATTTTCCTCCATGATAAAGGCACGGCATTCATTTTGGTTCTTCAAAAAATTTAAGAAAAATTTGTATGTGGAATGGTTTTTTTTTTCTTTTAAAAAAATCACTTTTTATAATTCATTATAATCAGCCAGTGTCTTTCGTTTTAAAAGCTGTTTTTACGCAAAAATGTTCTGCATGACCTGGCATCTTAAGATATTCATATCATTTTTGTAGTATATGACGCTCAGTTAAATTGTATGGTGAGCTTCATCATAAAATATAATTACAAGGAAACATATTTGATACGTATGGTACATCGTAACAAGTTCCCTGGACTCAGCAACACAATCTTGACCCGAAGTTACAGCTGTTATCTATATGAAACTCCTAAGAATTTCAACCTTTGATTATTGTTTTTTAATTAAAAAAAAAATGATGAGAATAAACATTCATATGAGTTTAGATCCATACTTTTAGCCAGAATTTAAATGTTAGGAAATGATGTAGATTAAAGAGGTAAACATAAAAACATCGATTATTCTTATTCTGTAACACCTTCCAGTTAACATTAATTATTTTCTATAATATGATATGCCATATAAAAGTCCATTTAAATGGTTTGAAACTAATCCGTTGACTTGTTATATCCCAGTGTCACATAAGCCATCTGCAACCTGTAGCTATCCGATCGGCCATTTTCTGAACTACTAAGAATTATTCGGTTAATCGTCTCATATAGGTCACTCAAAAAAAAAATGCCGGTAATCCCGTAGCGCGTTCCCCATTCGAAAGATGCTATCAGTAAATGCCGCATTACACCGCGTGTCGCCGCGTCTCCGCTGCATGCGGCGAGCGGCCCGTGCTGTTTTATATAATCGCGTTATTGTCCGCGCCGCGGCGGCCGTTACATCTGATAACAGCGTTTGATATGCTAATAACTACGCCCAATGTTCGTGTAATGGCCATGCGACAGTTTAGCGCCCCGGCCCAGAGCTGGTGACGTCATAATCGTAGCGCACAAGTTCAACCAATTATTGTTTTATTAATTGCGTCGCTCACATATCACTCTTTGACACAAGTTGCAAATTAACAAACTTGTGATTATTTATGTGATGCAATGCAATCGTGTATGCCTATTGTACATATTGAAAATAAACTGTACACATTACAGATTACATATAAACTCGTATACAGTTTTTATTAGTTTTTGCTTACGGAAGATATTCGATTATATGAAGCACGGTTCATTATTGATCTTGCCATAAATATACATTTTCTCTAAATATTATATTATATTTTTTATTTTGTAAATTCCTATGTTTATGGCAGCTAGAAATATTGTATTCTTGTTTACAGACCTATAAATTTAAATCGTTTCCAGAATAACTTTTGTTATATAGTTTACAACTCGTTTCCAATTAAATTCAATTCAATTTCAAATATATACGTGAAAATTCATTTCGAGTTTATTCTTTGAAGAGTTGTTTTTCTAAAAGCTCCAAAATACATTGTTATTTATTTTTTATTTCAAAAAAAGTAGCATATCCGACAGACGTCCGGTTCAAACGCTGAATTGCTCGCTACCTATTAGTGGATTCAGGAAACGTTATTTTCTATAAACTATATAGGTACTTGGTGGCATTTGACGTTGAGTTTGACAACGTCAATCTTTTCACTTCGTCATTGCGTGATTTGCTGTTGTCTAAAGCAAAATCAAAGAGTGCAATTTCTTCGACGTTCGCTGGGAAATATCCAAATATATCATATCTTTCGAAATATGGTGAACAGATATTTAAATATTAAAGCAACACCAAGCTACGACGCACGGTACTTGTGCGTATATTGATGCGAACGTCGAATACCATAAAATCCGACGTCAGCGCCACCTATGGTGCACAAACTTACTTATTACAAACACAACTATAAATTATTCTCGGGGGTGCAATTATTCATGAACTAGCCAGAAGATTGTAACTGTCAGTTATTAATTTTTTAAAAAATTCGGGGGAGGGGAGGTGAAAGTACCCAATCGCAGCGATAATTAGCCGGTCCAATTGTAAATTTAAACCATCCAGAAACCTAAAAGAAAAATCATGATCGTTAGAACTGTTTAGGGGAAGTTCAGTGACGAATATACGTACAAAAGAATTTCATATATTATAAAGCTAAATTACAATTTTTAGTATTCAACTTCAAAAATGATGTTATTTTTTTACAAAGTTTTCAACGATTGCTGAAATAATGTTTTTATTTCTTTCAACTTCAACTTGAATAGTTGTTTTTCTTCGCAACTCCATACATTTAAATTCTTGTTAAAAGTAATGAAATACAATTTAATTTGTCTACTTCCTTGCTTATTTGTTTTTAATTTGTCTACCTTGAGGGTTAATTTCCCAAAAATGTTGAAACATCTAATTGGTAATTACTCAATACAATTCAGTACAATTTTAATTCATTACTTTCGTTCCTCTGTTAATGTAAAGGAATTGAAAACGAAATCCTTTCGGATGTCTACGATGTACCTTTAAATTATCTGGTGAATTTTTCATGTTTATAAATCCTACAGTCGTAGAAAAATCATGGTGAATCAAATTATATTACATTTCTGTACAAACGTAGATAATATTGTGGCAACTACACGAGCAGGTGACTACACGTGGACAAGTCAGTGGACAAGTCATCTGAAATGTTCCATAAAGATATTTGCCGTAGGAGTAAGATAGCCCGCCGCCCGCCGTTGAAACGCCGTCGCTGCGCCGGCGCGTTGTAAAACGCCGGGCTTTTCTACTTCCACAATACCAAGACATTAATATAGGATCTCGCTGTTAGTCCTGATTCCGATTTCCGAACCGATATCGATTCCGATCTCGGCCAAGCCCTTAACTGTGATTTTGGTCTCGCTGTTAAGTTTGATTTGAATTCGCATCTTGCTCTCAATTTCAATTCGGGTTTTACCGTTCATTCTGATTCTATTTCCACCGTCAATAGATTCTGGTTTCGCTTCCGATTCTGTCTTACATCCTATTTTAGGCCATAATATATTTCAGTGCAAAATTTCATCTCGATCCGGTCAGCAGCTTGAGCGTCGTATGAGAATGAAACATCTAAACGTATAGACTCGTATTCGTAACGTTAACAGCCAGGAGAATTAATGGTAAAACTAATAACTCGTTTTCGATAAAAGAATTTTTTTCCTTCTTGTAGTTGGTCAAATTGCCATAATGTTTGCATCCATTGGATTTGACTACTCCTGCTTCATAAATCCATTGGTATTATACACTTCATATTAGTAATCTATTTAACTTAATTAATGTAGATCACGGAACAGTGACATATACAATTTCGTGGAATTAGTAAAATATAGCTTTTACCATTTCTTATTATGACCAGGGCTCCGTTTGCTTGAAAGGAGTAACTCTGTCTCATTTATTTCTATAATAATCCAAAACAAAATAAAATCTAAGGGTGTAATCGCCAAAAATTCAGTATTCCCATTGAACATAAACACTACCCTATTCTACAAAATGATGTTGGTATCATGGAATACGATCAGCGGATTAGATGGTATCTTACGAACCTGATGCTTGTGTGCAACTGCTCGATCTGGCTACATCGTGTCGATCGTTATATTATATACAAAGCGGATATTCTTTTGCCATAGCATTAAATTGTGCTTTTTTTTTTAATTTTTTTTTTGATTTTTATCATTATCTTTGTCATTTGCTGTGTCTAATTGTAGTTTATGATGGCGTGATATATATTTATTTTATATATACGTACAGACAATTTTCAAATAACAGAAAATTAGAATGAGAAAGTAATGTTTTACATTCATTGTATATTACGTACCAATTATTAGTTTGTTTTTCATTGTATTGGATTGAGGAAAAGTTTTTTTTCGTATTCCATGAGTAAAACATTGGAATATAATCTTTCTCTTTGTGTCTGACTAGATTTGATACCATTAAATAATTTATAATTAAAATAAAAATAAATAGTAAAGACGGAGTCCGGCCATTTTTCCATTGTTTTTCTGTCCACCGAACTGAATGAACCTAAGATAGACATTCGAATTTTTATGTTTTATTACAAAAGAAAAAGAAAAATGCGATACAAACCATAAAAAAAATTGTATGGCTTATAGACCTAATGCAGTGTTGGTAAAAGTATCAAGCGTTTGAAACGCACAAAACTGTTCAAGCGTTTTCAGTATGGTAATTTTGATATCGAAGATGAAACTCGCTCTGGTCAACCTGTTATGGATAAAATCAATGCCATTTTGAAAAAAGTAGATATTAGTTCTTACGACGTAGCCGAAGGGCTGGGGATTGATCACTAAACAGTTTTGACCCCTTTTAAAAAAATGGGTGTATAAAAAAACTCAATACTTGATACCCATACGAGCTCATCGAAAGAAATCTTATGAATCATGTACTTATTTGAGATTCTCTATTGAAACGAAGTGAAATCGAACCGTTTTTTTAAAGATTGATCTCTGGTGATGAAAAATGGATTACCTACGACAAGAATATGCGAAACAGATCATGGTCAAATGGCAAGCGAGCTCCACAGGCTATAGTGAAACACAGATTAACTCACAATAAGTTGATGCTATGTGTATGGCGAGATTGGAAGGGCATTGTTCATTATGCGCTTTTATCGCCTGGCAAAACCATCGATTTGAATCTCTACTGCCAAAAGCTGATGAGACAATGAACAAACTGAAATAAACTAGTCTCGCGTAGTTTTTATTTGTTAATCGCCAAATTCTTTTTACTGTATATGCTACAATACTAAGTGTTTTTTCCCAATCTCGAATTAAGAGAATTCTAATGCAATAAAGTGAGATCAAGAAATCGTGTCCAAAATATCCAGTATCTCGTTATTGGCCATTACGTTTGCATCGATCAGTCTAGTCAAGGATTTAACAAGTTTTGTTTTCCTCTCATTGAGAAGAAGATTATTAATATTAACCACTTAACTATTTCAGAGATGGTGCTATTTACTAAGTCAAAAGCTGGTTGTTGCCTATTAATCTTAAAAAGTAAAGAAATATCTTCAGCAAACGGTACAATTCCATGCCCATCTGTAACAAAATGCGGTAGATCATTAATGTATACTAAGAATAAAAATGGATCAAGAACCACAAGCATTAACGTTTCTCTTCAAATTAAGATTCAGCGCGAGTGAGCGATAATTTAACAGATTGTGTAGTTGAAACTAGAATGCTAGCAAAGGATTTTACAAAAGCAAAGGCAATTTATATATCTTTGTTTAGAGTTATATCATCAATTTGTAATTGAAATTCTGCATGACGGTGCCTGTCTTTTCCAGTTTAATTATTGATTATGTTCCAAGTAGTTTTTATCGTATCTGTCCTTTTTTTTTACTTTATTACTGACAAACATTGATTTTGCGGCTGCACATACGTGCTTAAATTCCTTAGAATAGTTTCTTTTGATAATAGTTGATTTTTTATGCAACTTTTTCTCATAAAGTGCGTATAATCTATGCCTGCTAGTATGAATGCCCACTGTCTCCCCATGACTAAGGCGAAAGGTATTATTAATATTAATATTTTGTGATCTATAACATTAATGTATTCAGATCTGGTTATAGTCAACATCGAACCATACAATTCATCAGGGTCCTTAGAATATAACATATTAGACGACTTTTTAGTACGTTATTTCTAAACTGCTCAAGGCGACAAGTGTTCACAGGCATAATTTTGATCTTATGTTTGATATTTTTTAGACATAATTTCAAACTAGCTGACCACAATGGTCAGATGATAATTAATTATAACCGTCCTAAATTCTGATTTAATATTCATGAATATATTATCGAGATAGGATGACGAATTAGTTGCGAACCTAGTCGATTAAAAATATAAATTCTCTAAATGATAATACTGAAATAAGTACTTAATTCCAGTATATATATATAATAATTTTCCAATAAATTTATATTAAAATCTTCGCAAACAGCAATAAATTTATTATTATTACTTATTTTGCACAAATTATCATCCATTACTTTTCGAAGACGTCATACGATGACTTTGGGGTCTATATACGCGTATATGCGTCAATAAAATGAAATTTATTAGAATGACGAAATGTATGACGACAATGTATAAATATTAATAGTCAATTTATGACAGTAATTATTTTCTTTTTGTGACAAGCTTTGGCTGAATGAAAAAGCGAACAAAATTACTTTAAATACTTGTACTTTCCGTAGTATTTAGTTTTGAGAAACAATTAACTATATCTTTTTTGTCAGTCTTTTCCCTTCTACAAATTAAAATTATAAATATGGTAGACGAATGGATATTTGTTTTAACAATTTCTTCATGACATTATCGTGTGAAAACGGCTGGCATACAATTATTGAGTATGTTTTTCTGGCCAATCAGCGGTTGAGCTGCGAGCTCATCGACTTTCTGAACTGGTCGCTGTACATTATAACATTTTGGCCCGCATACACATACAGGGATTCGGATTTTTTTAAGTTGACTGCTTCGTGTGAGGTATTGTTAAAGAGTTTTTTTTAATTGTACTGCTTTTTTCTGCTATACGTTTTTATCAGATTTACCATTTGTACGATATATCCTGTCAAAGTTGTTAGGAAGGTATGCACCTCTTTGTATAGTTCTACAAGGGCCAACTTACATACAAACTTGTATCCACGCAGGCGGGTGAACGATGGAGAGAATTTCGATGAAAATTATTTCAAGTCTCAAAAGAGAAATACTTTTCAAGCTGTAAAGGATAACAGTAAAATAAAAATTCAGTACTTCAAGACTAGTTAGGTCAAAAGTAATAGCTGTTTTATTAAATAAAGATGCAACTATAAAATAGAATTCAGATCAAATATAGCACTTCGGCATTTCACACGCATCCATAATGACTACGAAACGTCATATTATTTACAGTACGTCATGAATGAACTTGTGTCGTTTATTATTATTTATGATGTTTGTGGATGTATAAGTTAAGCTAAAAGACAACATAAGACCCGGCCAGATCTATCGATTGTAAAACGCTCCACCGAATCACTTCAGCCACTTTTCCACCCTCTCTGTGAAGAAAATCGTATTTACAACGTTTCAACGTCGCTAACATGTTAAAACAGAACTAATGGACATTCGCTCCGGCCCGACCCGGCAGGAGACGAATAATACAAGTAAAATGGTCCCATCTCCACGCTTCATTAATTTTATTGCCCCGAGGCGCACCGCGCCGGCCGAGCGCCACCGCCGCCGGCGCATGTACGCCGTTATTTCGTGTCGCCGGCGACTTGAATTATTTAAACACAAGCTGCGATCCCGACTTCGGAGCGCGTTCGGTGTCCTCCATCCGTCCGCGCGTCGACAACTGTCAAAGTCTCGGCGGCGGGCGGCGCGGTAATCCTTTGGCGCGGGCGGCGCGGGCGGCGCGTCCACAATGCGCGGTACTAATGTAATGGAGATATTAGCCGCGAGAGCGTAGCGGAATAATTCAGACACGGGTTTTTTGTCTGCGCCGCGACACAATGGGATTACTCTCCATTGATCATTGCTTATTATAAGTAGCGGCGGGAGGGTGCGAAACATGAAAACTAAATTTGGTTTATCGGCTATTATGGAGTAGGTGTTAATGTAGGAACGGCCGTTATTTATGATACGTTCGTGACTTCCGGCTTTTCGGTGAATTTTAACGCTTTCAGCGTGTCGCGGCGCCGATGCGATTCGACTCTTCGGTTGTACATACGTTTGTCTATGGACACTGACGTCGTGTTATGTTGACAGTTTAGGCTTCGTTCCGTATTTAATTTCCGGAATAGTATTTGGAGACAAAGAGCGTGGAAAATTTAGATAAAAAAGACAAAAGGTAAATGGAAGACAAGGGTGAGTTAGGTGGCCGTAACCTCTTAGGTGGCGGCGCGGGCCGGCGAGCGCGCACAATGCCCTCAACTACTAATGTTTACTTAACTCGGCGCTCGACAAAGGGCCGGAACTATTGTTTGTTGGAAAAGCTTTATTTCGCGACCCTCGCCGCTTGCCGCGCGACAATAGGTTACCCAACTTAAAAATATATTATCTCGCTTACGTTAGGAACAGTATTGATAAGTCAGTTTGGAAATATAATATATATATATTTTTGTTTTTATGACGCGAATACGTATTTAAATTTGCTTTTGTAGTAGGTGGCAATTCAGTAAACTGACGATAACAAAATGTATCAATGCTGGAGTGTATAAACGTCAATTATGTGCGAACACCCATTAAAGACACATTTAGCAGCAGATAGTGCACGTTTCACTACTACATTTATAACTACACGAAATCCGAAGAACTTCTGCGTATTAAAAAATAATTATACATATAAATCGGATAAAGAAAATATTATCCGTTATGTACACATTTTACGTAAAATACAAGGTCGTGGCTACGAGGCAGCCAAGCCGCGATTTTTTTAAATAATTCAGTAATGGAGTACATGAACATATTGAGAGAAATTGATAACTTAATTATCTTGAATTTATGGCTTTATCTTATGTAGGTAGTTCTTAATCATTTATTGTGTATTTATTTGTATGTGTAGGTATTTTTCAAATCACATACAGTGTAATTAATATATAGGGCATAAATGTGTTTAAAAGTCTATTAACTTAATAGATAACCGCAATTTTGTTTCCCTGATAAAAAGTCAATGATACTTACCTTAATTAAATTTAAAGTATTATCGATTAGAACTTGATTAAGCTTCAAAATCAAATCTATAAATTGTATGCAATGAAAAGTACCTATTTGTAGTGATAAAAACAGAAAAGCTCTTTTTACACTAAAGAAGCTGTTTAATGAAAAGAAAAGCCTAGTCCACTTGTTTCCAACTTCCGACCGGGCGAGGGCGCTCGCTGTTGAAAATTATCCTTTTCACGAACGGCCTTAAGCATAACAGAGAAAGCACAAGCCATTTTCTCCGCCTTTCAGTGGAGTAACCGGGCACACTTTAGCTGCGGCTACATTTCGTGAGCTAGAAAATAAGCCATTAAAGCGGAATGGGCTAAAGAGTCAAGTCGGCTTAACTGAGCGCGTGTGTGGCTCAAACGGGGATTTGGGGCGGCGCGTTTCGGGCTAATGCGGTCATTGGGCGCTGCTAACAGCAATTAGGCAACGAGAGCCCAAATGGATTGCGCGCTACCGACTATATACATTGATTTATTGACGGCTTTAGTGGTTACTTCGTCCACTCCTCATTGGCGATTACGAGTGTGTTCGATACCTATAGCTCTTACTGAAAGATGACGTAGCTAATAAAATTAATTATTCGGACGTTAAAAACAAAGGTTTTTTGCTCATTTTCTTTTACAATAATGATATTAAAATTAAGTTAGTCCGCTTCACTTATTCTTTAGTCTGTGTCATCATTATTATTTTGGAAGCTTTTGTGCGTTTTAGGAGTATTTAGGTTTTTGATGCAGATTAATAAAAAAAATTTTCGAAATTCGTCTTATCGATGAGAAGTTCGTACAATTTTATTTATTATTCCTCCTCTATCTCAGAGCTTTTTTTTATGATTTGCTGAAATGAATAAGACGGCAAAAACGAATGCAGGACCCTTGTCAAAAAATCTAAATCGAATCCACAGAGAGTTTAATATCATATTCACGACCCTTATCAATGCTCTTTATACTGGAATCATATTTTCCGATATTCCTTCACGTAAAACATCACATCTGCCAACGACCGGGCACCTATCGGTCTATGAATAATAAATGTGCCGAGCTAGCCGATCGGGGAAATTGAATTTTATAGCTGGCAACACATTCGGGGACAGATGTCGGAAAATGGCCGCCGCCCCGAGGCTACGTGCGCGTAACCGAAATGTCAAATAGAAATCAAAATTGGGTCGATTGTAGTGTTAATAATTAAATGATGATAGTAGAGGGCGCGGGGCGGGCGGCGCGGGGACAGCTGCGTGCGAGCGGTCTCATTGTGATTAACAGAGTTACTTCTATTTGGGCGGGCGATTATCGGTCCATTACGTTGGGCACACAATGTGCCGCCGTTTCGTTAATTATTAAAACCGATTCGAATGACGCTACCGGGCGACGCCGCCACCTTCTGTAATTCCCACTCATGACAATGTACCAAATAAATTGATACCGAACATTAGAAACAATTTACGATAGTGAGTGTCAATATTGAAAAGGTGATTTCTTTTATGTACTATTCCGGTTATTTACGATTTTAGTCAATCACTTTGTTGTTATATAGTGTAGCATTGTTTTATATAAATATTTTGGCCTGTACCTGGTAGCATGTAAATATGTTGTATTGAATGAAATTTTATTACAGTAGAATACACGAAACTCTGACGCTCTGAATTTCCTGCGAATGATGTAATACGCAGGTTTAATGATCCCAGACTCTTCCTTCTTCTACCCGGGTGCCTGTTTTACACCATTGCGACACTTTCGTGACTAACTTCACACCGGCAGAATCTCGTGCGTTGTACTGTACTTCTGTGCATGTATTTCCCAGTCCCTATCTCCATGTTTAGTAGAAAATTGTCTCTCGTGAAGAAGCTTGAAGGATATATACACCTCACTGTGAATCTGGAATAAAACGCAGTCAATTTTTTTTTTAACTGAACATATGCATGAATTCGAAACCACCATGAGACTCAATCACAGAAAAGTATGAATAAGCAATCGAGGTATCCGCTCAAACAAAACATTTACTTAACTAAATTATTTCCGTATGGGGTGGGCACATCCATATTGTCGTTTGTTTTTCTTATCGAACTTCTTGCAGGTGCCATTTAATTGATTGATCATGCATAGCCTCAAAGTAATGTAATAATTTGACTGGCAGTTGTCATTCTTTGCTACCGCCATGATATTACGAATTCGAAAATATTACTCTCTACATTTTTTTTTTCGATTTGGATTCTAACAGGTAAATTTTGAATTGATATCATAAAAATGATAAAACTTTGCATTTTCAATTATATTAACGACAATATCTTTTCAATGAATCGCACAATTTTTGTGATTTTTATATCAATAAACATGATTCACAGAGCTTAACAGCGTAATATGTAAATATTCTGAATTTTAAATAGATTTTGTTATTGATTAGCTAGAATATTTTGTCAATCGAAAGCATTCGGAATGTTTTCGATTCGATCCTACGACATTTCGACATCCTTAAAAAAAAAGTAAGACAAGTTTTTCGGTTCAACGTTTCTTTAATTTCGTTGAAAAAGGAGAGATATAATAAATTTTGTGTAAGTTAAAAGAAAAATGTATTTTGATTTGTGAAGATACCTAAGTAAAGACGACTTTGAGTCACAATTTTTCTCAATTCATTAAAACGCCAACGTTGCAATTTGTACAAGTAATTTAGATTTTTACATTTTACTATTAAATGGAAATTAAAAAAAAATACGTCGTATCAATTTAGGTGTAGGAGAGTTCACGTTTTTCTTATTTTCGCTTATACAGGAGGGAGGGGGGTTAAAACTGAACAAAATCTACTAACATAGTACTTGAACGTCTCCTTAGGCTTAAACACGTCAAATTAATATTCGTAAATTTTCGTGTAGGTTCGCCATGAACATCCGTACAGTTGAAAACAACAATGTTTGGAAACACTTGTTAAATGACGGATGGATCTATAGAAAGGCTTATTATCTATTGTATTATATGTTTTTGTGATTCTCTAATGAGATAAAGTTTTATCTTTTCCATTAGTTATAAAATTCAAAATTATAATTAAGTTCGCAAAGATGATGATCGATATATCCTTATTTGGATAATTGTGAACGGTTTTAATTCAAATTTACTTGAAAAGACAAGAAATGTCCTTATAGAAAAATAAAGTTTACAAACCGAGAACTTAACACAGAGTTTTAGAATTTCTGCATTGGAAGCCTAACGTTTTTGTGCAACCTTTATTATTACAGAAAGTAATACTAAATAACCTGAATTATTTAAGAAAAAATCCCGATAGGAAACACTAAAAGGAATCAATAACGTATTAAAATTTCAACCGGCGAGATTTATTATCGACGTTTGCCCCTGTCGCATTGGGGTTGCGCATTCAAAAACACGTTCAAAAAAAAACTTATACAATAAATAAAACACTTTTGAACATATAGTACAAACTCGACGGAAATCAAATGCAATGTTTAAAGAATGCCAGTAGACGACATTTAAGTTTATTCGCAAAGCACTGTTCAGACTATGCGAATTTTACTTATGAAGTTAGTCGATATTTAATAGATGTGTTACATGGAACAAATCGATTATACACAAAAATACACATTTCTATAATCGTTATTCTATAGTACCACCATACTCGTAAGATGTTAAGGTAATAAACTGAACTGTTGCCATGCTTTTGTTTCTGAACAATATAAGGCATTACTTGGCGTAAACTAGAAATTGTACTACATAAACAAAAATACATATGGCAATTTTGCAAAAGAATATTGTTGAAAATGAAAATATGAAACTTTTCCTATGAGAATTTATTTATATTCCTACGGCAAGGTCGAAAAAGGCAATCAAGCTCGGTTGTCCAGCCTACGACTGGTACCGAGTGCAAAAACAGCTAATTATTTAATTATTCCAAAGTTTTTATTCTTATTTTTTTCGAGAAGGTATTTTCTATTTAACATACAGAACAGGAACATCGTCGGCTTATGCGGTAGAATATATAAATACGTAATTACGTATAGCCATAGCGATTAAAGAAATCAAGTTACTCGAAAAACCCTTCGTAACGCATCCAGAAGCGAGCTCAACAATATCGAATGACGGAACAATAACACGATTTGCTCTACACACTGACTGATACATTGTCCTTAATTGATTCTCCCCAGGGCGGCGCGCTCCCTTCGCGCACTTCTGCGTATAAATTCGCGTTATCCGTTTACATCATTAAATTTTATTAGTGGCAACACAATGCGCGGGCCGCCGTCGTCGCGTTCGCCGCTAGAGAGATCCTTCCGCCCCCGCCGATGCGCATTTCCTTTTGGCGCGAATTAAGCAGGCTATTAAGCCGGCTTCGAGACGTATGACGAATCGTAAAGCGGATCGGACAATGGGGTGGCCATTCACATGAAGATTTCGGCGATTCGCTGTAGAAAAACAACTTTTTCTTTTTTTTTTTAATGTTCGCAGGGGTCCTTTTGACTATACGGGTTATACGGGCGTCCATTTCCGCGCGTTATTCCTTCGGGAAATCGATTTCCGCAGGAAATATCTATCTAACGATTCCATTACTATTATAGTCCGTAGTTTCTTTGTAGTGATCCGATGTTTTCACTCGGAGTTTTATACAACTAAAAACAAGACAAAACCGTTTGAGCTACATGCAACAACAGCATATAATCAAATAATGCCCGATCATTGTATTATTGTGATGAGAAACCTTTTCCTAATTTCGAAATAATATGTTTTATTATGTGTCAATTTTATAGACCTCAAAGCGACTGTCTGTGTTCAGTAGGTTGTTACAGTTAAGCCGTTAAACCGATGACAACGAGAAATAATAGAGGGGTTGTTTGACATTTGAAAATGATTGTATAATACTTTTCATCACTCTCGTACAAAAAAATATTTTAGAAGGGTATTTGACTATTAACAAGGGTTTTGGATTCGAAACTGGCAGCTAAAAGAATCTATTTTATATGTGTATTGTACGCACACGGATAAAGTCAAGTACGAGAAGCTAGGTTCAAATAGTGTTTTATTTAGTGACCACACTAAAAAATTTTTTTAACCAAGTTCGTATTTAGAATGTTTAAACATATTTCGTTGCGATAGATGAGTAATTCGCTGTATTAACAAATGGAGCGCATAATTTAACCAATCAAATAAACTAATATTCAGGTTAGTTAAGAGAACCAAAATATTGGTTAGCTCAAAATCAATGATGAATATTCATTGCGTTATTCAAATTTTTGGTTTTCATAACCAATTTTTTTTTCAGCGTAAAAGCGTTGTCTTCAAACCAAAAGGTATGGGGTTCACACCTGATCATGGCCGAATTTACCAATTAGTTTTTTGACTTAAGTTATAACATACCACCCGTATTTAGGGCATGTTAAGTCGGCAGTTATAGACATAGTCACCATATTGGTGGCAAAGGTCGCCAGCGATTCTAACCTGCATTGTGGCAATAATAAGACAGTACAGAACAGTAAGCCTCAGTAGTGGGGTGATAAAAGCCTAACAGGAAAGCTTGTTATTTGTTATGGTATACATATACAGGTGATACAGGCGAAACCTTTATGCACACTAAATAAATTCTGTTATGCGCTTTTGGTTCCGATCCAGGTATCGGTCTCGATTAGAATATCTGATTCGCGACCCTACTAATACTGTAAATAAGAAAGTCTGGATATTTGTGCATACATTTTTCTCAACCAAGCATAATTAATGCTTGTATATAGAATTTGGTACGTAAAAAAATGCATAGAGAGCAGTGTGGTTTGAAGGAAGGAGCGACTAGAGTAGAAAGAGGTATGTCGCAGTGGTTTGGCCATCTGGAGAGGATTAATGAAAGTAGACTGACAAAACAAATCTACAGAACGACGTGTGTGATGGAAAGGTCTGCAAGGGCTGTCCTAGAAAAACCTATGCAGATCATATTAGTGGCATATTAAAAAAAGAGCCAAATTTAAGCATCCGAAACCGAAGAGCTTGCAGGAAAAAATTGATGGATGTCGAGAGAGGTAAGAGAAATATGCAAAGATCGTACCATGTGGAAATTTATAGTCTCTGCCTACCCTTCTGGGAAATAGGCGTGAGTTTATATTATTATTATTATTAGAAAGTATATATCAGGATTAACAAATAGGATAGTTTATATTCTAAAAATGTTAAATAAAAAATCGAGAACGTAAATGGGATCGGAATTGAGAACGGTACCGGTATATAAAAGGAATCTGCGACTAGACTCCCAATTGATAGTGGAATCGGTATCGGAAAACGCAAGTGGCACTAGGATTGGAACCGATAGTGATATTGAGATCACAAATTAGATATGATCGGGAACAGAACCGAGATAGAACCAAGATTGGAAACGGGAGAGGAGCCGAGATCGGAAGCGAACAGTGAAGATAATTGACATCGGAAACGTGATCGAGAAAGCTATTTCTATACAGGAAATGCATATTTCTAGAAATTTTCTTCGATAATGATTAATGATTGCAATATTTTCCTAGATAAATAAAAGAAACGATAATATTTATTAATACAAAATTACAATAATATTTCTTGGTACTTTCAGAGCCTTTGTCGGAAATATGCGACCGTTTCATACGTCATAGATGATTTGATCATTCAAAAAATGTTCTATTGATATTTCTTATCGAGAAATAAAAAAAAATGTGTACATTAGAAGGTTATTAAACAACACAAGTTTTTTTAAATATGCCTACATATTTCCTTTTCCCTGCCATGTATAATTTTAATACTTTTTCTGTAATTGCAATTGAATAGTTATATTTACGATATTCTTATACTTTACTTTCAAATACTTATTAAATTCCTTGCAGCTATATAATGTTTATAAGTTCGGTGTTCTGTACTTTTTGTTATTTATTTTTATATTAGATTCTGATTACAAGACATAGGGCGTCACGGTACGCACGGCACTTGTGGAACAACGAAATTGACGATTAGTGAAAGAACTAATAATTAAAGAAAATTAAAGAAAAAATATTTAGTAAAACAATTAAAAATATGGAGTTCTATTATTAAACACTTTTTTCTTATTATCTTTATTGGAATAATACAATATACAGAAACAACGCGGAAAAGCAATGACTTATATAAGATGCACCAGAATGAAGGAGAGCTAATTATTTTATATTGTGATAACGATAGGAGATATCATTAAAATGTACCGGGCAAGCGCAGCGTAGGTGTCACCTGCATTATCGTTTTTAAATGGTTTTTTTCCAACAAAAAAAAGTGTGTGTGTATTAATGTACACACGTAAGAAGTGAAACTTTTTTATGACATCATTTTTCGAAAAATTTTACTTTTTATATTTACTATTTACAACTTCACAGAAATTGGTTGAATAAAGCTAAATTAGATAAAGTTTATGCAAAAGGCTTTTATTATCATACATGGATACAAAATAATACAATTATTTCACCTTTCTGCTACTAAGATTATAGCATTTCATTAATTATAATAGAATTATTACTATTATTGTTATCGTTATTATATATTTTTGTAATTAATGGCTTAACTCACTGATATTTACAATCAAAAACTAAGGTTAACCTGAAATAACCTTAAAAAAAAAATAAATACCGTAATCACACCCACGTGTTGAATGTATTAGAAAAAAAGGTTTAATTACTTACTTCTGTTAGAAATCCACTGGAATTAGAATAAATATCTTTTATTCTTTTTGCCAATAACTTTATAAAATTTTTTTCGCTAATCATTTAATTGAAATATTATTTTTCACGTCACTACTGAGTTTCACAAATAGAAATGTGCAGAGTTTTATGTAGGAGACTTGGTAATGGCATATGTACCTAGAAGGGTGATAGGTAAAACTTTTCAATTAATGCGATGTTATAAAGGGCCATATAGAATTGTAGGAAAATTATCGAACGCTACATATAAAATCGAGTCACTCAATGAAAGAATGTGAGATATAGTTCATGTATGTCGGTTGAAAAGTTTTAACTTAGATAATAGGAAAATGTAATATATACAAACTGTAAATAGATCTAGGGTGTTGACAGAAAGTATATGTGACAGGTGGCCTTAGTAACAATTATGTTTATGCCACGATGACATTAATAACATTGAATAAATATGGCGCGTAACGGAAAAATGTTACCCAGAAATAAAGATGGCGCGTAACAGAAAAACGTTACATTGCTATAAAATTTCTCCCATACGCCGATAAAGAAGTTTCACTTCAATAAAATAAACATCTATAATATTTATTTTATTATTTGACATCACTAACCTTGAGATTGGCTTTATTGACACACTATAGTATCTATTACCTATCCCGAATCCAGTTTTTGGCTAAAGGTTGCACGAATACCGATTGGCTCTACACTCCCGTCACTCCTAATCCAAGCTAGAACGTACTCTCCCCCCTATAATTACACTCCTTTCAGTGTATTGGCACTTGTCCCTTTCAGTCATTGCGACTGACTGAAGGTTGAGAGATGATGGTGATGATGATGATGATATTATTTGATATCACTAGCCTTAATTACATAGAAACGATGATGGCGCCGAGAGCATGCATTCTGAATGCAGACTTGACTCTCAAAAGGTTAAATTCTTCCAAAAAAATTAAAGTTTTCTGTAAAAAATCACTGAACCGATTCATCTAATTCGTCATGCATATTTTTTGAAAATCATTTATACATGATCTACAAAAAAAAATTGAAAAAGCTTTTACAATCAACACTAGTTCCGGTCAATGATACAAATACGTGAACGAACCTGGGAACAAATGCTAGTTTTTTGTTTTTATATACAATAATATTATTGCATAAAAAAAAAAAGAATTGAACTAGTAATAATATTAAACCAATAAAACGTACCTTTGATAAATAATTTAACCAATTAATGATAATTAAACGAATTGATTGTAACAGAGATGTTATAAAATTGTATACATAGACTTGTCTATTCACTGTACAGATTTATTTAATTGCGGCATGTAATGTGGGATATAGTAATAATACAACGTATTAGGGTATTGTAAAACGATGTGATGGCATCCAATTTTATATAATGTTCGAATTAAATTCTTATACATATTCGAGTTTAGTCTATAAATATTGTCTTAGTAATAATTTTTCACTTCAATCATTTTTAGTTATTCAATTAAAGATTGCATTAAAACCCCTTAGAGACAAAAATCTCTAAAATTATATCGTCAACTGTTCACTACAATCATTTGTCGATTAATAGAATTGACTTGAGCCGTTCACGTGTCTGTTACGCCATCTAATAGATAGATGGCGTGCACGCCGGTTATTAGAGTTGCCAGCGTCACAATCTGTCATAAACCGTCAAATAAAGTGAGGAGTTGACACCGTCGGGCTATTATGTCTCAAACGCTACAGTTCAATTTCTAGCAACACGCAGTGCTGCCTTTGTGGTCGTCTGTTGTGTAGATAGGTTCAAGAGTGTGGTGTAGTCGCGGGCCACAGTCGAGTTGAAACGTCGCCGTTTCGCCCGGAATAGCTGCGTAATTGGCTTATTAAGAGACATCAGATATACGTAATGATAGTAAATTGACTAATTCGAGGTCTAAACTTCGTTTAGAATAGCCGTTTGAAACTCTCTTGCCTGCATTACAGGTAATTTGTATAGAGTTATTATTAATTTACAACGGAAGATGATATTTATTTCTGGTAGAAAAACAACGATTTTTGTTTGTTTGTCAGTTACATTCTTGTTCTTGTGGTGCATTCTTGAGAGTCACTGCTGATGTCTAACGATAGGTATACCGTCGAGCCTTTCAATTTGCTCCAGATAGCTGACAGCTTGCAAACGCCAGGTTTCCATATCAGGCTGATTTTCGCAGATAGGGTTACCAGCAAGCACTAGATCTCTTAAAGCTGGACATTGCTAATTAAAAGCAAAGGAATAATAATTTTTAGTAATACTTATTCAAAAAACATTCTAAAAAAGGGCCAAATTTATATGCACAGATAAGGGTCGCTACGATAATTTTACTGTTTTAGTAGCTATCTACGTGTGTATAGTAAGTGTTATGATATATGTAATTATGCCCAAAGACTTTGAATGAAATGGTACTGAAAAGTGACAGAGTAAAACGCTCTGTCTGTGCAGTACTCGATATTTTTGTATAAATCATTTGCTAATTATGCCACATACTATAGTATGTTGTTTAAAGTTAAATTGGAAAATGAGGTTTAATGACATATTAAAAAGACACAATATAGATACCATAAACGAACCAAATTTAGAGCACTAAAATAATTTCGACTTACAACGTGCAAATAAAATGTAAATGATGAGTGACCACTTCATTGTCAGCTGTAGTCCTCTTTAAAACTAAATTATAGCAAGCAAGGTAAACAATAATAGAATTTAGACAATAGTCCGGACTAAATATTTAGTAAGCTTTTACGTAGCTCGACGGCGTGTTGCACGAAAAGTAAAATCGTAATCCGTAGGATTTGACCGATTTTCCATACATTATCTATCGATTCTTACCGATTACTTTTATTAGTTACGTTTTACTTTTGGTACAACCGGCTGTTAGTATTTTTCATATTTACATACTGCGTAACAGGTATTAGAGTATACTATTATACAGTTAAACGGGCATCATTTTATTAAATGATGCCTGTTTAACTATATATAAGTGATAACTAATAAGTAAGTGATAACTATACTATACTAATAAATAAGTGATAACTTATTAGTTATCACTTATTTTAATAATAATGAGAATGGAGTGAAAAAGTAGGGAGCAAATTTTTTAAATTGTTATTAAAATTGAGTAAGCTACCTTCAGGCGTTTAATTTCGTGCCATTCTTTGACAGAGCAATTGGACATGTACAGAACACGTAAATTTTTCAGAACTTCGACGCCCTTAAGTTTCTCTATTGGATTGTAGCTGATCCATAGTTCTTCAAGAGTATCCGCGACAGTTTCCTGAACAAAAAATAGTATTAGTTTTGATCTATTGCTTTAAAATACTTTAACAATTGAAAGTCTCTATCACCGAATTAATAACTAAGTTATCGATTATTATAAAAAGAAAAAATAAAATTATTTTTGATTGGTTGCTAAATATTTTGTTGGATTGGTTAACATATGTAGAGCTATAGTATGTTGTTATGATGTAATGAAATAAAATTCGATGACCTCTGGTAAAAAAAGTTTTGTTTTATTCTGTGACTATTAAAAGAGTCTTTTTACTAAAATAAGAAAAATGCCTATTGTTCATATATCTATTATACATACCTACGTATTCATTCCGTTATGACAATTTGTAGTTTTTTGACAATCAATTTTTCTGACCATACATACCTAATTAAACCAAATAATAATGATAATTTTTTTTCTAACTCTGTGCTAATATTAATATCACATGTTTTTATAGCAGTTTTGAGAGCTAAAAGAGCATGCGACCTACCAAAAAAAATAAATTGTCGCCGCCAGCATTGACACGTGTAATACAGAGGGGTGGCAAGTGCGTTGTCAGCCTCTTGGGTAGGAATAGGATATCTCATGGAGTGCAGAGCGGCCTGATGGAGAGGAGGATGGGATAATGGATAGGAAGTGGGCTACCGGAACTCCCACTCACTGGATAAAATATAACAGCGAAACCTGTTACTTCATATTTGTATTTTGTAAGAGTATGGTATCTCATCGGTGGATTTCTGTTGTACCCAGTTAGGTCAATACAACAGCCAATTTTAATGGCTGGCGTTCTTCTACCGTAAGAGTTATGCGCTGTTGTTTGAGATGATTTACCCTCAGCGGTATTTCTAACGAACTTTTCAAACAAAACAAGGTTGTGCTGCACAAGTGACCCCTCTAAGGTTGCGGGTGTCCATGGGCGACGGTGACTGTCTACTTGCCGATGGTCCGCATGCTCGTTTGCCCTTTATATGAGTATTGCACTTGCAAACACTACTAAGTTAAAAATTCAAACAAAACGTGATTTAACGGAAAGTCGATACTTGTTTTAAAAGGGCGGCATATTGTAAAAGAATGTTCCACCAAAGTACTCTAACTTTCACACAAAAAGCCATTAAACATTTAAGATCACTGTAAAAATGGTTATGTATATCTGACGTTCACTTGCCAACATCGCTAACTAAAATATCCATCTGCAAAGGTGGTCATATAACTATCATTGACTAACAAATAAATTATATATTAATAACAAATTATTATCAGAATTAATGGACTATGGTGATGTTTTCAAAAAATGAAAGTTAAGAAGAGATATACACCCTGTAAGGCAGAATGTTGGGTCCGCTGTTAAGGCAGCAAAACTTCAGGGTGTAAAAAATTTACTAGCTAAACATGGCGCGGAATGGCAAAACCGGCATGGTTGCTTTTTTAAAAAATTCATTACAACTAAGTTTGTCAGAAAGTGTTCCTGCACCAGGCAATGAAACTAACAATGAGAATATGCTAATGGATGAAGTACAAGACATTTTAGTTTGAAATTAAATTAGAATAGAAAAACTTAAATAAGATTAAAGGTTAACAATGAAAGAAAATAATAGAAAGGCTTAATTAACATTAAATTAACAAACAAAACTTGCTACCTCTGATTATTACTTAGTCAAAACTGTTTATGTCACGTTTGTTACTGTACCAAAACTGTCTACATCAAATGTCAACTTTCAAGACCAAGACTAAGTCAAATTTTAAAACATAAATAAATATGTCCCTTTTTATGTAACATTTATTTCATTATTGTAATAATGAACTTTATACCCTTTCATTACAATTTCATCGTTTTTCAATATGCTTGTAACCATAATCATCAAAACGAGCGTTTTTTCTGTTTTACTCAAAATTCAATTTTTCTAACATAGCTGGGTCTGTAAGTGTACTAATCCTATATCCTATAAAAAAACTGGCATCTCTCTACCGCAAAATATTTCAAATTTCCGTGGTCTTTTTGTCCAGAATGATTGAAAATTTGAAAAATGTAGAAGAATAACATGTAAATGTACTACCAGTCCACCCAGTGATTTGATATTGTTCCGGCCGAGAGCCAGTATCTTCAATTTGTGCATGCCGGCTATACCGCCAATCTTGTCTATCATGTTCGAAGATAAACTTAATTTCCTGCAAAGTTTAACCTTAAATTATCAATCACATCAAAATCAAAAAATCTATGATCTATTGTGGAAGTTTATAATTCGCGGGAATTCATAGTTAAGCGCTTACCTGTAACATAGCTACAGTGTTTGTTAATCAATAAGGCGGTTTGAAAGCAGGTATCATAAATGTCACCAGCAGTGTTTGACGTTTGTATAATCGCTCAAATCACAATTCAGTGTGTTGGATTCATAGTAAAAGGGGAGTTTCCAGTGATTAGCACATGATATACAAGATCAAAGTTTTGTTTTACTTTTCTAATTTGAAATCTCGACTTATAAAATTGGAGTTGGACTTCTTTATACCAAACGTCCGTCATTGGTTCACTCAATTCTCTATACTAATTAAATTGGATTTTTTTCGTCCAGTAGATTTGTAAAGTAGGTTGCAGTATACACGCGTGTAGACAAACAGCCAGATATGAATTATATGCTTTTTATCAGGTATACAAAAAATATTTAATTTTATTTACCCATGGCATAGTGTATACTTAAATATAAAAATGGCTTGATAATTTGTTTCATCGTTAAGTAATACCAATAAATATGGCATATTATAAACTTTCAATACTCTATAAAATACATTTTTTTTCTAATGTTTTTCTTGAAAAATTTCTGAATCGCAAATTCTTTCTTAGAATAAACTTTTATATGCATTTGTATACAAGTGCAAATAAAAGTTTATTCGAATATTTTCAAGTCATCATACTTGTAGGTGATTTCAAACATATAAAATACGCGTATATGTTAGTCTTTATCATATTTTTTTTCTTACAAAATCGCCATGCAATAGGTCGTGTTGTAGGCGATCCGACAAACCGATGTCATCCGGTTACCAACAAATACGTTACTCGGCGTTGAGCTATACCGTTAAGACTGGCAAAATTGATACTTATGACATGTTTTCTACATATTGCAATCTCACAAAAGTATCAAATCGTAAAGAAGACTAACTCGCAGTTCACAAGCGACGAAAGTGCTACATCCATTTTTTCTATAGGAGGCCACTGGAATTGCATTAAAACTTCTTTAGCTTCAGCGGCCACCTGACCCGTCTCCGTTTCCCAACGGGCCATGGCCTCTTTGCAGGTAGTAGGTTTTAATGCCATCGAGGCTTTATTTTATCTCATTGTGCATGGTATAGCAAGAAATTACAGAAATGCCGTACATTTTAACATGATAACATTATTAATAAAATGTATATGATTAGTAATAGATAAAATTTAATTAATAAATGAAATTACTAAAAATACATAAAACATTAAATGTCATTTTGACAATAAGAAATTAATTCTATGTGGAGTTATGAAATGGTAAATTGATTATGGAGGTAGTATACGTAGAAATTTACTGTGTCATTGCTATTAAAATCATGTTATGGTCACATCTTACTAATAAAAGTTCAATCATAAATTAAAAAAAAAACCCGATGCTAACATTTTGCTACATGGTGTGCAATATTACGCGGTGCAGGACGCGACTAGGCCTAGCGAACAACTCAAACGCGGGCAGATGCGTGAAGACGAATGTTGTTGACGGTTGTGCCCAGTTTGCAATTTTTTTCGGAGTAAATTACTTAGCACTTCGTTTTCCATTTACATTAGTCTAATAGATACTGTTAATCTGTTTTGAGTTCCACTAACTTAGCGGTCTTTCCTGCCCATCGCGGCCATCTGCCATTATGGCTACCTCATCAGGAAATTTAAGTTGAATATGACGTATTCGCCATTGACGAATATCCGATCGGGATGATTTCTAGTTTTGTGGTTCTCACGATACAGATGCCAGTAAATAGATTTGTCTAATAAGTAAATAGTTGGTCTCCTAAATCAACTGAAAGTCATTTAACGTGCGAGAGAAAAAAAACTAAGTTGCGGGTTTAGATGTTAATAGGTACATCAAAATTAAATTCCGACATAAATCTGAGACGAGGAAAGATATTTTAAATCCGTTTTACGTTTTGTATATATGTGTTATAAAGTCGAAGAAATATTTAAGGAATAACAGAAAAGATTTTGAGGCAATAATTTATTTGTATGAAAAACAAGCACCTCGCTACGAGTTCAGAAACTTTTCGGCTTACCAACTATCAATTGTAAATGAAATGACTCTTATTTGTTGAGAATACTTACATGGGCATATCCATGAATTAACATAAACGGGAAAGATCAAATATATATGTCTTTGACGTCATCTTTATTTTTTTAATTAAATATTGCCCACAATGTATGTGTAATGCTTTTACAAAAAAAAAAAAACAAGTTGAAATGCACCAAAATGATAGTTAAAACACATTAATTTAATAGTGGCGTTATAAAATCGCAAGTGTACAAGGTGCACGTCGGGGCTTCATACATCCGTGAAACGTCTCCTTTTCAGGAGAACCAAAGTTACCAACGTGGCTCATAGAGCCAATAAGTCGAAATAGCAACGGGTAGCCCGTAGAATTGATAACTGCTGAAGCTTTGAAAACGAACATTTCTCGAGTGCAGACCCCGAAGTTCACTTCGGTGATTTCCCAAGTCGCAGCACGGCTTTGACGGCTTCTTACCGGGTGCAGCTACGACTTGCTATAGATCACGAACCATCGCTACTCACAGGTGATCCAGGACCATATGTCTGAGGAGGATATGTCCAGGGATCGACGTGCAATAGCTTGAAAGACTTTACATAACAGCACTTTGCTTAAATATGTATTGTTCTGAATTCATTTTAGTATAAACGTTATCAAAAGTAAAGCAATCAAAGCATTTTACTTTAGATATCACTTTTACGAAAGTAGGTATCGAACAGATTGTGTTAAACTTAAAATGATGGAATCAGTATCGTTATCGTGTTCAAACGATGTCGAACGTTGGTGCGCGGCGGCAAATCTTAACCTGACGTAATTTTGACGTAATGACGCAAGATATATGACGGGACGCAAGTTCCAGCCCTGACTGCTTGCATGACCGAGTGCTTTTACAACACACGCACGGATTGTAAATATTAAATATCATTTTATTTTATACCGTAGAAAAATATTATGTTCAAACTTCAAACCGTGGTGAAGTTAGCTTTGTTAGTGAGTTATGTTCAGTTTTGAGTTCAAAATAATACACGCGACGACATTACTACCTCACCGGTAATGAGTACGACCTTGATAAATAAGTGACTTTTATTTAAATCCAGAACGAATTGCGTCAATGCCAAACAATATTATTTCGAGGATCTATTCTGTGTCTCTGATGATCGGTATTCCGTCGAGCTTGGTGATGTGCTTGAGGCGGTTTGCGGCCTGGGTGCGCCACGTCTCCAGGTCGGGTTGGTTCTCCAAGAGTGGATTACCGATCATCACGAGGTCGCGGAGATTATGGCAATCCTGTAATACAAATTTGCAAATTAAGAGTAACACCAAACGCCAATATTGATATGCATGTATGACTAAGAGTCGCGAACAGTATGCGAGATGTTTTCAGGAACGCTACATTCGAAAGGCAAAATTTAGCAATTGCATTTGGAAGATTTTATACACCTGTAGTAATATGCCGCTTACAACATTTATTAGAATATATTTTTATAACTTAAATTAAGCATTTCGCTTCGTGTGAATTTTATATACGTATATTATGTACTATACGTACGATAACTGATTTATCTGTACTAAGAAAGGTGCTTGATATGTCACAACAAAAGGTTTTCGGCGTGTTAATAATGTACCTGAAAACTACTGAACCAATCAAATATGGCGGTGGGGACGAAGTGAAAACGGAAGCAGGAGCGAGGGCTGCGATCTGACTAAAAAACATTATGTCCGGCAGGTGGAGCTGCGGGCAGGAGCTAATTCAAATTTCAAGACATATATAATAATTCATTTAACATGTACTAAATGTTTACACTGTATAAAATTATGAACCTTTAAATAAACCAAATATTAACTTCCCGCTAAGAAAATTGAAATATTTCTAAAATTTTCGGGAAGTTATTGGTTTCACCCCAATTTGCAAAAATCGAGTTCTCATCAGATCTCGACGTTCTGGGGGTTTAGGAAGCTTCCCTGATCATCCCTGAGATGATGTCCGTATGTCTTGACCGATCAATTCCAAAATCTAATCAGCTCTTAACCTATTAAAAACACGTCGATTGCCATAAACCGGGTCAAAAACGGTTGATTTGTTTGTGAGAAATCGTTATCGAAAGAAATTAAAAAAAACTGTTTTTTTTTGGAATAACTACGAAACGGCTTGACCGATCGATTTCAAATTCTAACCAGCTCTTTACCCTGTAAAAACACGCCGATTGCCGTAAACCGGGTCAAAATTTCGTTTCGTTTGCGAGAAATTTCGAGTTGTTTCGTTTGCGAGAAATCGTTGTCAAAAGAAATCGAAACAAACCGTTTTTTTAAATAACTACGAAACGGATAAAATTAGCGGGAAGTTGCAGAGTTGGCCTTTAGGGTCAAATTTTTTTTTCTATAAATGTTTATGATATATGTTAATGTTTATGTTACAAATATTAAAGTAAATAACATAGTAATTTGAATGGAAGATCATATAGATCAACAATATATCTATTTGTATAATACGTAGGATTTAGAAAATTTAAACTGGAGAATAGCATGTCAACATCGGTTAGACTTAGTATTAATTGATAACAAATGGTAGACCATAATTGTATATACAGTTTTCGACAAATGTGATGTGCACTGATGAATTTACGTGTTAGATATCACTGTGGTAGCACCAATTCAATTTCTTCTTGAGTTTAATTGAATGTTAGTAGGCACATTGTTGGAATGCAACTTGTGTGGACTTCTCACAGCTGTGATAATTATCTTGTCAATTTCAGAAAAAAATAAAAGACAATTAATTAATAAGTAAAAACGTAATGCGTAAGATTTGATAGTTGTATGGATAATCTAGAACAAATTTTACGGACACTGTACGTTCCTTTTCGAATTACGTTTTGCTTTTGGTGAAATCGTCCTGTACAGTGCTTAATAAGTATATAAACATAAATGAAAGTCTGTTAAATATGTTATTTTTATACTGTCATACCTGTAAACGCATAAATTCAGGCCAATCTTTGATCAAGCAGTTCGACATGTAGAGAACACGCAAATTCCTCATGAGACCTATGCCTTTTAGCTTGTCAATGGGATTGTAGCTGATCCATAATTCTTCAAGAGTGTCAGAAACGGTTTCCTAGTTCACATCATAAAAGATTAGTAACATTTCGCTCTTGATACTGAATTTTATCACATCATGATTAACTTACATTTAGGATTTTTTCATAGATAATGTTAATTAAGCGATACTAATGGGGAATGGATGCTCATCAATAAGTGCTATACAGGTAAATAATCTTATTAATAATAGCTTAATTATATCAACAAGGACATTATTGGATCTCAATACGATGATGGGTTTATATTAAAATGCATATTCAAAGTTATAAACACTCTCTTTTCCTGCTTCGAATTGGATCAAGATTCTTTTCATGTCAATGAAAATGTAATCATGTCTGCTAAAATTCCGAAATAAGACATAAAATATTGAATCATTGTTTTGTTTTATATTTCGTAAGGAGTACGTTTCAAAATCTGTGGTGTTTTAAGAATGGGAAAAATTTGGTGGAAAAATTGAACTAGATCCATATTTGAGTAATAGATCTTAAACGCCTTCATTTGTTTGTTAGTCAAAATTGATTGCTATACTCTTTTTTTATTGTTACATTTCATTCAAGTTAATTTTTAAGATGTGCGTAGAAACTTAGGGTAGAATTCTACAACTTCAGATAAAATGAAATGTCTATTGTAAATAATGCACTTTTGGAATACATGAATATGGAGCATCTAAACTCACATATCCTGGTTTTATTTTTCAATTAATCCAACGTTTATAACACCATTAGGCCACCGTAGGTTCTTACCATTCGGTTGTACATTTGAAATTGAATTCAATAATTTTAAAGTTTAATTGTTTACCAATATTGTATTCGTGGGTTACTTTGATAATGTATAAGACATATTATTGAACTGATCTAAAGATATATGAATAAGGTTTATAAGAATTATTAATAAGCACGAATATACTTTTTCCGATTAAATATTACAATAATATAACCTATATACTAATATACATCATTCCGCATAAACAAGATGATTCGCGCATGCGTAAGGAGAAGTTTAAATGTAAAATAAAGGTGTCAATACCACTCCAGTTATTGCTTTAATGTAATTCCTTCCAAGGGAAAGTATCTTGAGGTTGCGCATGCCGGCTATACCCGCTATCTTGTCTATCATATTCGAAGACAGGCTTAACTTTCTGCAATTGATGCATTGATTGATGCAAATGATTGTATATGAAAAGTCTATAAATCAATTTTGTGATATAAATAGGTAAAATTTCAAATTAAGTCGATGCGATTAAATTTTGAAGTTTCAATAGGTATTATTATATAGGAGAAAAATTGATGAGTTTTCAAAATCTTCTAAATTCCCAAATCAGGTTATTTTCCAAATGAAACAATGCTAAAATCTGAACCTCACAGCCTCTTCTGATAACAAAATCGTGCCTAGAAGTGGTACGTTATTAGAATTGCATAAGATCAATTACTTTTGTATCGTTCAGTACTCCATTCGATGATAGCACATGAAATGAAAAGCATTGTTGTTTCACCCTCAAATTCAAAACATTTTTGGTGGACATAGACTTACATACATAAATACATAGTTATCTCGTTATTTAAGTTTCAAATGTTTATCAGAAAATATAAGCTTTGCACTATTATACATTATATGTAAAAACTATACCCGCCTTTAATTGCTATCGTTAACGCGTGGATATATCAAGTTCAAAAGTTAAGATATGTGGCGGGGTTGATAAAGATTACCGTTAGGGTAGCACAATTGGCCGATACTATAGACATTTACTGAATTAAAAACTCGCATATGGATTTTGAAATCTGATCACCTTATTATAAAAAATTAAAAATTGGCTCTAAGTATGAAATAATAGTTATTTTGAGCTGACCGACGCCGGAATATATGCGTTGCTTTTTTTTCTTGTTTAATAATAATAATAATGATTAACCAACATGTAACATGGAAGGGAGGGTCTTAGATAAGACAGAGGAATTCGAATACCTTGAATCGGCAATTGTTGCCATAGTAAACATGGAACCTGACATAGAGAACAGAATTAAAATAAGTTGATGGTGGAAGTATCTCTCTGTTGTTCTTGGTGATGAAAAATTGCACCTAAAACCAAAATTATAATGTACAAGCGAAATATAAGACCTCAATTGTTTTTTGCTACCCTTTGTAAGTCTGAGTGTCGGCTGTAAGAAAATGAAATAAACAAGAAATAAATAATCACAGAAATGAAAATATGGGTAATATTAAATTTCCGAAATTAAAATATTCGAGGTACCTACAAAGTGACTGAAAATAAAGAACTATTTTAAATGGAACGGAATTCGCTGAACTGCTGAAATGACGTGACGTAATCAGACGGCTTGTATGTAGCTAAAAATTATAAATTAAAAAAGATTGAAGATTCCCAACGATTGCCAGGACCCGACGTCGAAGATGAAAATGACGTTTGACACCGGGAATGATATGGGATTTTTAGAAGGGGTTAAAAAATATTAAAAGGATCGATCTTAATCTGTGAAAAACTGAGGAACAGGCCAAAATTGTATATTTATTACGTAGTGACTATTAGTCCGGGTACTGTACGAATAATTCATAATTAGTCATCCGGTCAAATTCGTTTTTGTTTTTTTTTTTATGAAATAGAATTACCTACTGTATTTTTAGACAAACAGCTTTTATTGTATAAAAATAATAATAGTACAGGTTTTACGTTAAAATAAAAAATAATTTATGCATAAATATAAAATTTCAAATATAGCCGGATTAATAATTACAAATTATTCGTACAGTAACCGGATGAATAGAGTCAGCGTATTTAACATATCAATACGTTAACCTATAGAATGTATTAGCATTCTTGTTTATACATACTTTGCATTTAAATCCTATCTGTTTTTGGGTCAGTTTTGAGAACTAAGGTGAATAAGGTATATGTCACACTACAGGTGAATAACAGTGAACAATAATACAAATAGACATCCAGACGTACTCGCAATTGACCAGTGTAGAAAGCGCTCCGTCCATTTTCTCTATGGGCGGCCACTGGAATTGCAATAGTATTTCGGTCGCTTCGGCCGCCACCTGATTGTTATCTTTCTCCCATCGAACTATAGCATCCTTACAACTAGTCGGTTTCAATAATGCCATTTTGTTATGGATCACTGCTTGCTATCATATATTGTCGCTATTCTACTATAAGCCTATCGAGAGATTATGTTCTAAAAACTGATGTCGTTAGATTCCCGTTTTATAATTTACTAAAATTGACATTAGACTTTGTCTTTTAATTATTTTTTTTTTGTAGTGTTGACGAAAAAGGTTACAGTCATTTTAAATTTATTTGAGTTCTAATGGTATTTTTTTTTCTAAAACGGTTATCAAATATCTTCAAAAATCTTTATTTCACTATCTCTAAAATATAATCGTATCAATTTTTAAAAACTTGGTCGAGTATCTCACGACCTGTTAATATCGGTCAATTTACAATGGAGAGATACCGTTGGAAAAAATCAATAGTGTTTTATTCAAATAAATTCCAAATTAATCGATTGGTTGAGTTCTGTTTCAAGATATTTTAAATAGTTTTTTTTTTAAGCTCGAAAATAGCGTCACGCGTGTTTAGGATTGCCCTGCAGGGACGACTATTTGTACATTTTTCTTTTCAGTTTAGACTGCATACAAGATAAGCGACTAACTACTTATAGATAAAGTTGTCTACGCTAATGCACTATCCTATAATTCTTTTCGCATTATGCCTTTTACAATGTACGAGTCTTACATTGCAACGATAATGACAAGGTTACGACGAGAATACGCCAAATTCACGGAACTCAATACACGACAAAGAAATCAATACACAGTTAAATTTCTTTGCTAGAAATTGGGACTGAACCCTTGAGTCTGTAGCGAGCTGAGCGACGAGAGCCATCCGACATAAAAGTTGGGATAAAGTCTTTTTAATCTTCATTTTGATATTTAGCTATTTAGTTAAATTAATGAAAGTTCTTAGATTTCTAACATATATTCTAAAATCGAAAAGACAATATTCGCGATGAACATACAATACAATAATACGTCGCATTCATTGATATAAAATACGACAGTGACAGGAGTAGGCCAACGCACAAGGGACGGCGCAGCAGGTAACATGATACTGACCGCCCCTGCCCTTTCGCCGCAACCTTTTGCTATCCAATTTTCTGATTTCGTTTTATCTCTCGCTTTGAGTTCGTGAAAGATTTTTTATGTGCTCTACGCAAACGCTTTAAAATATATTTGTAACCTTATTATATAAATAACAACAATTGTAACATATTACAAACTTGTGTTAACGCTTAAAATCATAGTAATGGTCCGAAACAGTTAAAAATATTTAATTCGGTACAATACTGTTATCCGCCGGTTATTTGAGTTTTCTATGGATATCGGTAATAATACTTATCGAGATTTTTTTAAGTTACAATTTTTATAAGTTTTATAAAGGAACAGTTAAAGGCTTTCTTTGCTTGTAATTTTCTTCTTCTTTTCAATTCTTTTTTAAATATTCAGAGTTAATCAGCTAGGAAGTACTGAAAGCATCGAGTTCGATATAATTAATTAGAACGCGGATTATTCCGAACGCGGTAATAACAAGAATCTACTTATTTTTGATGGCGCTTTTGCGCTCCTTTTAGTATGGAACTGACATCACACGATGACATATAAAAAGTGCTTAGATTACTTTTAAAAGTTTAAATAGGTACTTAACGCAAACCAAAATCTATTTGTTCGTTACAGAGTTTAAAAGTTACGGGTTTTAGTGCACTGCACTTGTTTGCTCTTTCGTGTCATGTTTGCTAATCGATAGGCTGTAAGTATTCGTGAGAAAAAGTTCAGAATTTGAAGAGTGTAACCGTGCATCCAATATATTCTCCGACCTGGTTAACTCAACGACTCGAGCTGAGCAAGCTATAAAACTTGGTAATGAATAATTAAGCAATCTTTATAATACAATAGACGACATTTTTAAAAAAGAAAAATAAAAAGTAAACGGTGTCCCGCCATTTTTCTATTGTTGTTCTGTCCACCTAAAATAATTGAATCTGACGTAGGAATTCGATACATTTTGAAGTTTTATTGTAAAAAAAAAGGAAAAATGCGACACAGATTGCGAAAAAAATTGTAATGTTTTTGAATCTGTTTGTGATGTAATGACAAAACAAATGTCGGTAAGAGTAGTTCAAAACTGGTTCAAGTATTTTCAAATGTAAACCTCGATCTGGTCGACCTGTTAAAGTCGATGCCATTTTGGGAAAAGTAGAACAAGATTGGCATATTAGTTCCTACGACATTGCTGAAGAGATAGGACAAACCACCAAACAATTTTGACCCTTTGAAAAAAGCTGGATATACTAAAAAGCTTATTTGGCTTAACTTACAAAGGCTTGGTTTACAAAACAGCAACAAAGATACTTGGATCCCACACGAGTTCACTGAAAGAAATTTAATGAATCGTGTACTCATTTACGGTTTTCTATTAAAACGTAATGAAACCAAACTGTTTTTGAAAAGTTGTCATTGGTGATGAAAAATGGATTACTTACGAGAAGGACGTGCGAAAAAGATCATGACCAAAATACAAGCAAGATCCACAGGCTATAGAGAATCCTGGATTAACTCGCTGTAAGTTGATGCTATGTGTACGGTGGCATTGGAAGGGCATTATTCATTATGAGCTTTTACCGCCGGGTAAAAACATTAATTCAGACAGTCAGTAACTGATGTCACTCAAGCAAGAAGTAGAGTAAAAACGGCCGGAATTGATCAACAGAAAGGGTGAGGTTTTTCACAATGATAACGCCCGACCACACTAAGAAAAAATTATGTTAACAAACTGACAATAAAAGCTTTGTCAACATTTTATTGTTAGTATAGCGATGTACTTAGCTTACGCACCCAAGCGACTTTTCTGCCTGCAACAAACCTTTTATTGTTAAATGTTTTATTGTCCTAGGAGACACAGGGTCAATACTTGGAGCTTGTGAAATTGTACACTTCTTAAGATGTAATTTGTATACAGTAAATAGAATAATATGTATATATTCATGTATCAATATTATAGATGTCTACAGGTGTCTTTTAATTTCTGAATTTGAGCATTTATAATTTCTTTCCTTCTGTCATTATGTATTCTCGTATACATTAATCTCATGTTCATTTTTTATCTCAAATATTCTAATTGTTTTATTGCATTTTTAAATATTGTTTTTAAATTCTTTATGTCTCAAAAAATTTCATACTATATAAAATAAACAATTTATTTCATTTTAATATGATCCATGTTTAATATTACATAGTATTAGTAATTCATTATTGAATACTTGGTCATTAAAAAAATTGATGTTAAATTTACAACATTTTATACGATTTGTAAATTATTTTTTAATTTCAGGCAAGCTATTATTTTTTCATGTACCAGTTATAATTGTAAACACATACATGAGTGAAATTCTAAACAATTAATATATTTTCTTTACTTTAACCACGAGATAAGGTAGTATATTATATACTAGGTAAAAATTTTAAATAGCCCTTTTTACTCTTAAATTATTTCTTATCTCAATCTTTTTTTTCTTTTATGTGAAAGCTGTATAAATGTATAAAAATACCTAAAAGCTGAATAAATGTATAAAAAATAACTACAGTCTTTTCTTAATTTGATTTTAGCCCAGTGATTCACTTTCTTTCACTCAGTGTACTAGTGATTTATGTAATCTGTCTTTACTATCATGAAACCGCAAAAATTCTTGTAAATAAGTGTAGGGACTGGTAACTTAGTTATATACTTACGCCTTCGTCTATAATTCTCCGGATATGTATTTTTATAGAGATTGTCAATTTTTTTATATTTTCTTGATGTACTATTGTATATATATGTAAGGTATTGATATTTTTCATAGGCTAATAAACTTGCACCTCTCTAGTGGTCGTAAAACAATAGGTACAGTCTGTGAGGAATATCAATACCTTCATTGTATACCATTAAGAAAATATAAGGGTTGGGATCAGCAATGTAACTATTCTGAGGCATTGATATAGGCACAAAATGCATTTGCTACCATAACTAAGAAAAGTAAATTCAGAGACGATGTATATTTGATCTTATACCAAAAAAACTTTGTCATGGTTACAAAGGTACAATCTATTATTATGGTAGGAACAATGTGACGTTGTTACTAAAGCGAAATTAAAATCATTTAGTTAGTCTGTGTGACAACTGACAACTCAATACTGCCACTCTAGCATAGTCTACAACTACCGGTACATTGACAAAACAAAAATTGACAATAAAAAACTTAGCCCTAGAGGCTATGTGCTGTAAACAGTGGCAAAGTTTTATTGCCATCGTAGCTAAAATTTTTTCTCATGCATACACATATCTAGCCACTTAACAAATATTGATAGAGTTTGGTTGGGAAGTGTTAATGCATCCAATGTTAATGCCCTGGCCTTGGACCCTCAGATTTTCACCTGTTTCGGTCTCTTCAGAATTCTTTAGATAGTAACTCTAACACCCTCTCTCTTGAAGGGGCTGTTAAAGGTATGTACTTGACGTAGTTTTTTGATCGGAAGTCCCAAGATTTCTATAGCAATGGAATATATATATATATATATATATATATATATATATAATTAAATATAAAGAAAATATGATGAAAAATTATCTTGAGTTTGTATAATATAAAATACGAATAAGCTTTTTCCCCGACTTTATACAATACCTTATTACCTATGACCTGGTCGACTAGTGTAATTCTTATAAAATTGTCATAACATGACAATTCTTTCGAGTTATTGTAATGATATAATACTCGTAATCTCTATGTACACGTGTAATAAGTATGCGTCTGACTGTATTTTTATCAGGACTAGTCAGCGAAACGGCCGAATTATGTCTTGGAGTATGTGACATAGCACATTTCTTAGGGTTCCGAGCCAAAATGGCATCATGGCACTAAAATGGCAGTTTCGTCATGTCCGGCCGTCACAGGTATTTTATTCAAAAACTAAAAGACGTATATTGATTAAATTTGTAGTGTACATGTTTTATATAAGCCACTACTTAGTTTGGTGGTTAAATAACAAAAATAAATATTTGTAGGAGAAGAGGGGGCACTCCATATACGCAATAGAAGCTGAAAAATTTTTTTTCAGCAAACATCAATAAGTGGCACATATTTCGACAGTTCTTTTAAAATCACTACGATTAAGATTTCTAAGCTATTATTCTGCTTACGGGAAACATGGAAAAAGTGTAACAACATACGTTTTTCAACTGTAGTGTATTTCTTTGTAATAATGGCTTCGGAATTCCACAGCACAGTTCTACATGCTCTTGGTCAGTTTTTATATATTAAAAGATAGTATTAGCGGCAATGTCCAGGGAAAACCAAGATCGGCATCGGGACTGCATTAAATAAAAAGCGGGATCGATATCGAACAAAACCAATGCTAAATATTAATTCACGCACAGTGAAGCGAACTGGTAACGACTAATGATAGATATTCCTACAACACGGCGGCGTGGGCGTGAGGTGCCGCGTATTTTAAATTGAGTTGTGTCAAGCTAGGGGAAACGAAACTAAGCAGTTAAATACTCAATTCATTCATTGCCTTCTGAAAACGGTTCAAAATATTTGCAGTTGATTTTTAAATGTATGAGATCGGTCATGATAAAATCAATTCCATTCAAAGCCACTCAACAAACACAAAGAGGGCTACACAAATGCGAGCCCTGTAATTACAAACATTATCGCTGCCCCGATGTGTGGTCAAAGAGTAATGTTTTGGCGGCACGTGCCGCCACGTGGCCACTCCAAATCCTATCCTATGCGAATAATTTCAGTCGCTTTTCGGTCCGTATTCGACCCCACACAATGGATGGATTGTAGTATTTTTATTTATATTGAGCTGAAGAGACTGCCATTAAAATAATAATTTGTTTGTCGATCAAAGTTAGGAAATTACCTACGATTTTAAACGCAGGGCCATAGCTAAGTTTCTGCCGCCCGTGATACGCAGGGTCGTAGGGTAACCGTCAAATACGTAGGTAGCCTCTTCCTTTGTAAGGAAATTTATTTAACTTATTTCTACGAAATATAATTTCGTAGAAACATAATTTCATTTCAAGTAGGCAAGCTATTACCTATTCAGCTACTAGTTTGATATTCTCTTCGTAATTTAAATTTGTAGAAATGAGAAAATAAAAAACTGTAACTAAGTATTTTTATTTTTAATGTAAATAAATGATTATGCAAAATTAATGTTTATTTATTATTTCTATAGCCTATCAACTTATAGATTATTTATTATTAACTGAAAAATGTAAAAAAATGTATTTGAAACTACTGAATGTTGTCATATAATAAATATTTTGTATTCTGTATAAATTAATATTCAATAAAAATGTACCAAATACAAAAATGTATTTTGTATAGACAAAATAAGCACTAAAATAATGGATGTTTAATATTTTATTGAAAAAAATATGTGCAATTTAAAATTACAACAATTTAAATTTAAAACAAATCCACATAAACAACATTGTAAAAGAGCCGTTTTCATACATCAAAAACATGTAAAAAAATATGCTTGAGCATATTTTACCACAAAGCAAATCAACAGTTAGTTAGCTTCCAATATGCAGACGTTGCCTACTTATGGTGTGTCGTCATACATTTCCTTGTAAAAATACTGTCGGTCTTATGAACAAACGATATAGGATAACATTTAATACATCGGTATCACATTTATATATAACTTTCTTATTATTTGAAATTGAAATTAACGTTAAAGAAAACGGTACTGTACAACATTTTGAGAGAGTCGTCAATATAATCGAATATTTTATCCTATTTTACATTATACCTGCTTTCAAGAGAGTTATGTATAAGAGTGAGAAAAACTTTCCTTTTTAGCAAAATATCATGGAATTAAAGTTTTACTTACGTTTTCGTAACTATATTTATTCAAAATATGACTAATACTGGTACTAATCGTACAATTTTAAAAGTTGCGACAAGTTGATGAACAATATATTTTGTATTGATTTCATTGCTTAATTTGTCTAATAAATAATTGAAATAAATTGTTGCTAGCAAGTTCATAAGGAATTTCGACAATTCAGTAGGATGCTATAAATAACTAAAATCTTTTACAATCACTATTTATATATAAACCTAATACCTATTATACACACAAGCATGTTTGTATACATTAAAAATTGAAAACATTATGTAATTAAATCAGGCATTTTTCTCGACTATAATAGGGAATATAACGGGAACCAAATATACATTTTTTATGATGATTTGTATGATTTATTCAAAGAAATAATCTTTTTATAACGACTTTCAAAATAGGTAGGTAAACTATTCTTCAGTTAACAACATTATATGGGCGGATAAAACGAGAGATGAAGAGCGTACATTTTGAAAATAGAAACAGTTTTTCGAGTGAAAAAAGTAATGTCAACTTGAATTATATAAAAAATAATCCTGCGCATTTATGTAGAATTTTATACGATCTATCAGTGTATAAATAAAATGGAAATCTTCCTTTTGATAAAACCCTTCAATCAAAAAAAAAATTCATTACCTGTAATTTTAAAATTTTGTAACAAGGCTGTATTATAATATAGGCGTCTTTTGGTTTAACTACAACCATTTATTTGTCTCCAACTTTGTCCATGTATTCGTACTATTTAATCGAATTAATAAACCGATTCGAAAAATTCTTTCAGTCATGCCAAGCTATTTCTATGTAAAATAACTTATGTTTTATTTTGACACTAGCAATTGGATCTGCTTTAAGTCGTCATCATTATCGGTAGCGGAATAGAAATTAAAAGTGGGAGGACTGCGACCCAAACCAAAACTAATATCGAATTCGGGGTCGAAATCGATCGGCGATCGATGATATGAGCGATTGGTGAGGGATCGGTGATCAGAATTACAATCAAGAGTATTACTAAGATCGAAATCAAAAGTAGCACCGGATTCAAAATTGCGAGCGGAATCACAATTCGGAATGACACCAAGATCGATTGATATAAAAGCTGAAGGAATACATTTTATGTCCATGCAGGTGAAGCTGAGAGCGGATAACTAGTTATATATAAATGAAGAAAATTAAGCATATTTCCAGTTTTATTAAAAGACTATGAAAATTAACAGTAATTCCTATACCTATATATTCAATAATGTAATGTCATTTACTAACTCCCAATAAGTGAGTGGGTCAAAAATGGCCAAAATCATAATTAAATATTATTAAATAATTAGTAAATGGCCCTGGAATGGTATTGGAAAACTGTAGTTTGATGTATATGTACATTTAATACTTTAAATTTTCAACTACTATTTCATTACCACGTTTTCATTCAGGTTTTATTGATTTCAATAATTTAAAATCAACTTTTGGACGCAAACCTCCCCCTAGATTTCCTCGGTGCATCTGTAACTCTGGCCAGATCGTCAGTTCTCACCGTGGGAGGTCGTCTCACGCTACGATGTCCATAACACTGGAGAACCTGTCTTCCCCATTCTATGTCTTCCCATTCTATGAGCGATGTGGCCTAACCATTGCCACTTCAACTCACTGATTCTGTGAGTTTTATTTGAGAAAGAAGATAAAAATTGATTATTCCTCCTTATTTCTGTAATTATGGTTACCTAACTTTGAAAAAATGCAAATATAATCTTTTATTCTTAGATTACAAACTTAGAGGAAATATATTTCTTAACAATGGACATATAAAGTTACAATTGTAATAGTTTTAGTTAACACAAACAAATTTTGGCCAGAACGAAAAAGACATGGTAGAAAACCTATTTATCATACAGATTCCTCATACGAGTACTTGTGAGGTTTTTAATAAATAAACTCATGCTTTTCAACTTAATTGTTGTTATTCATACATGGCAACATCGAATATGTCAAATATGTCATTTTAACGTGGTTGTAATAAGTCTTTTTTTATTAAATTTCAATACAATTTTTTACCGTAAAAAATCTTTATAAATGTAAACTTAAAATGGATATACAGCTAAATATATCTGCTACCAAAAAAGTATAAATTGTATTTGTTTAACTATTCAATTTCGTAATAGTAACCTAAAATAACTATGTTTATCTTTGCCAATATGTTTTTAGGAGAGTAAAAAACCAGTATCAAAGCAGAATAAAACCTCAGAAGATTACAAGTTTTTATCAAAACCTAGTTTTGTTGGAAAAACTATAGCTAGGAAAAGGAAACAGATTGTTTCTCATGATGGCAATGTTGACAAACAAAGCATAGACGAATCCACAAAAAAGTCAATCAAGCTTACACAACCGAATAAGGAATCGGATACTGAGAAAAATCTACAGGATCTAAGTGAAAATAAAGGGAAGTATCATGGGAAAAGTTATCAAGATCTTAGTGATGACATCCAGACAAAACAGAAACCTAGAAGTGGTGGTTGGATATCTTCTTTGTTCAAAAACAATCCAGAGGTACCTCGCATAGGACAAAGAGCGATCAAACCATTGATTGAGAAAGTTTTTACAGGAAATACATTTACTGATTTGGATTTACATCCTCATAGTGTGGCTAATTTAGACCAGACACTGGGCTTATCTGAATTGATGGCAGTTCAACAGCAAGCTATTCCAGTTATTTTGCAAGGAAGAGATGTATTGATAAGGTTAGTTTTTTTTTTTTGTATAAACACCTATTTCTCAATAAGGTGGACAAAGACTACATTATTCCATTTGGTATGAACTTGTTTTCTATTCAATAAAAGTATATAGTATAGTATAGTTAAGTGTATATCTGATATTTTGATTGAATATTAAAAATAATTACTGGTCAATAATTTTGTTTTAGATCTCAGACAGGTTCAGGGAAAACACTTGCTTATGCATTACCTCTCATAGAGGGTTTGCAAGCTATCAGACCTAAAATTAATCGAAATGATGGAATCAGGGCTGTAGTGGTTGTTCCAACAAGAGAGCTTGCTGTACAAACTTATGAGCTATTTTTAAAACTTGTCAAAGTAAGTATTTCAAAATAATGTGGTTTTCCTCTGTTAATGATTTTATTGGATCTTAATTTTATTTATGTACAAATTAATTAGCATTGAATTATTTTAGCCATTTACATGGCTAGTACCTGGTTTGCTCAGTGGTGGTCAGAAACGAAAAGCTGAAAAAGCAAGATTAAGGAAAGGGCTCAGTATTCTAGTAGGCACACCTGGACGGATCAATGATCATTTACGTCACACTAAGTCACTGAACTTCGCTAAGACAAGGTAATTGTATTTACAATATCAATTTTGTTGTACTAAAGTTACCAAATTAAAATTTCTTTGTTTTGTAGATGTTTAGTATTAGATGAAGCTGATCGTTTACTTGATATGGGATATGAGAAAGATGTTGCAGCAATTGTGAAATCAATCGAAGACCATAATAAAGCAGCTACTTATGACCCAATGGACTTGATTAAACAAACAGTTAAAAAGAAAATATTTACAGATGAAGAGCTTGAAACTAACAAGGATAGTGAAATTACTGAAATTAAACATCCATTAACTGCAATATTTATAGGAAACACTAGACAGACAATATTATTATCAGCTACATTAACGAAGGTAATTACTATTTTAGTAATCAACTATTTATTATTATTATACTTATATATATTCAATATGAAGTTATTTTTTATAAAAAATCAGTTTTTTTTTTCTAATTGTTACTTATACATTGTACATGCTGATTTGTATATACTTATCAAATCCTAAAATAAAATAATCATATGAAAAGGCTTAGTAACGAAGACATAGGACTTTTGTAGGTTAGATTTAAAAGTTCCGTTTTATGAGTACTTCTGTTTGGTACATATTTGAAATTTCGTACTGCACCTATTTAGTTTGTTATTTGGTCTGCATCTGTGTTGGCTTTTATCTCACATATAGATGAAATATAGTTACAAAGTGTAGTTTCTCATATTGCATGTTGTGATCTGACAAATAATATAAAAACTTAAGTCACTATAATTATATCAATTATCTTAGATGGCATTAGAACAGCTTGTAAACAAGTTGTTTTAACTTGATTGGAACTAAAATATGGTATATGGTGCCCACATCCAATCATGAGTAATGTTATTATCAATGTGTTGGATTGATGTAGTGCTGAACTCTTAATAACGAAACTCAAGAGACCAAATTTTTATTTGTATTATGAAAAAGTTTTAGTTATGTGGAGTGAAGAAAAATAAACAACCAAATAATACTAATCAATTTCAAAAACGGATTGGCTTATGACTGAATATAGGATTTGGCTTTCCAAACTAGGTACCTATACCTAGTGTGTTTAATAATTGAGATGAAATTTTTCTAGAGATAATGCAAACCAAGACTAAAAGCACATGTGTTTGAGGCAACTGACAATAACAAAAGCAAGACAGCTGTTTATGATTTCAGGTGTCTCCTAGTTTCCATACCTCAAAGAGTTAGTTTGAGTTTTTTATGAACTGATAACGTAAACATTTCTTCATAATAGACAATGATTGTTGTGTCATAAAGAGTATATCAATGTATGGGTTTTATGAACTTATTTCTACATTATAGGAAGTTTTTCATTGTAATGAATGATTTTATAAAGAGTACACAGACTGACTGGTATAATATAAAACAACTGAAATCGCTGGATCTAGAAGCATGGAAATTTACACAGGAGTTCTTGATATTATGTATTATATAATGTGTATAATAAATATACAAAATTTATATAATGTCCTGTCCAATAATAAAATAATACCAAAGTATGTTCAAGATTATTTTTTATGGGATATTGTAGTATAAAACTAAATGTATAAGTCAACTCATACCAGATGCGAGTTGGATACAACTCACACGGATAGCAGTTTTATATATTTTGTCATTGATTGTATGTAAAAAAAAGTCTTAAAGGATGCCTTAATAATATATTGTCAAATTCTGTATCCCAGAATATTTTTAAACATATTTAAAAAATCTATTTGATTTTGTACCTAGGCTGTCTCGAAAACCTGGCAGGACTTACAATGGTGGATCCTGTGTTTGTAGATACATCAGAGGGTCGAGCATTCGTTGCGGATTCTCTCAATAAGACAAACAATAAACAAAAAAATGACACTTTCCCTATAAAAATTGAGAAGAATGTTAGTGAAAAGGATGATATGAACCAGGAAGTAAAGCAAGACAAACAAATAATAGAGGAAAAACAAAAAAAGGATGAAGCTAAGAAAGGTAGTGTAATTACTATTGTCATTTTCCCATTAAACATTTATTAAACCTTGGACTGCTCTGTTATATTGTTGTATTACTTTTTTCATTCCATTATCTTGATTTGAAGTTAAAATGCCTTAGGGTTGAAAGCGTTCTGTGGAAAGGATCATCCTCAATTATTTTCACAAAATGAAATTGATGCTGAAAATATTGAAAAACATAATGCGGTTGAAACTGATGATTCAGATAGCAGTTCTGATTATGAATATTTCAAAGTTCAAAACAAACTGAACAAAAAACAGGAGGATGATAAACAAAATGAGTCGATTCAGTCTTCACCATTAGGAAACAATTTCTATGAAGCCGTTAAATCAGCTGTAACAGAAGATGAACTTGTGTTACCAGCAACAGTTAGTCAAACTTTCCTGGTTGTCCCTATGAAACTAAGATTAGTAACGCTCTGTGCTCTTATCATTGAACATTGTGTACTTAACAAGAAAGGAGGTAAAATGATAGTCTTTATGGCTACATTGGAGATGGTTGATTATCACACTGAGTTACTGGAGAATGTTTTAACTGGCGAAAAAGTTAAAAAGGATAACAAAAAGAAAAGATCTGAGAAAATTAAGAAAGTGGGTAATACTGCCGCGAGTGATGATGAGGTGACTTATTTTAATTGTTTGCCATAAACAGACTTTTTTTCAAAAATAGCTTTTTGTTAAATATTGTCTCCTTCTATTTGTACAGAATGTGTCTTCATCTTCAGAAGAAAAATCCGATTCTGATTATGAAATAGATTATGAAGCGCCATCAGAAAATAAATTAGTACCTTTAGAGATTGAGTTTTTCAAGCTACATGGTTCTATGCCACATGAACAAAGGATGGAGGTTTTTAAACAGTTTCGTGAAGCAAGGACCGGTATTCTTATATGCACAGTAAGTTAATACAATCTAATGACGCTTAAATAGATACAAGATTACTACAAGCTGTCCTATAGTATAAAAAATCTATAAAGAAAAGAGATGACTTTGAAAAAAAATCATATATAAATTAGAAGAAACATTTTAAAATCAAAATACTTGTTTAAAAATGCATGTAATCAAACTTTTATCATTATTCTTATTTTGTGAACATTTTGATACATAGTATTAAGTAAAACTTTACTGTCGTAAAGACAATCTGGGGTTAACTCACCAGCATCATATAAATGGACTGGCTCAACTGGTTCAAATACCACAATCAAAGAATATAGATGTGAAGTAATAGTTTCCACTTTTGCTTTTCGTCCAGTAAGTGAGAGTTCCAGTGTCCCACTCCCCTTACATCATCCCACAATCTCCCTCCATCAGCCTCTTTCCTTTCCATATCCTATCCCTACCCAATCCTATTCCTATCCAAGAGGCTGGCAACACACTGATGACTTCTTGAGTCGCGAGTGTCATGGGCTGTGATACCACCTATTCTCTGTTGGTTGGCATACTCATTTGCACTTCAAAAATGCTAAAAAAGAAGTCATCTTTTTTTTTTGTAGACCTTTTATTTTGATTAATAGTTAGTGTTTCTAAAAAGTCTGCAAGGTCTATTTTTGTCTAAGACTTTAATTAAAATTATTATAAAATGTGTAAAATTTTGGAGCCCTAATTTAAAAACGTTTAGAAATAATTTTTATTTTGTTTGTGAATATTCATAAACTATAAATATTGAAGAAAAATTATTGCTTGCATTTTTTTTTATAAATTAAAATTATTTTTCTTTGAGTGAACCATTAATCGTACAATAAAATATCTAGAAAATGATATGCCTTTGTGTATTGTGCATAGAGGTCATCTGATTCTGATCTGATGATAGCTAGTAATATCTATTACATCTCCATAATGAGATCATTACTTATTATCCATAACCTTGTATAATAAAATAGTTCATTATATTGTAATGGTAAATGAGTTGTTTCTGTAATTCAAGTCTATAAAAGCTGGCTAAGTACAAGTCCGGCTTGCACACAAAGGGTTCCATATCACTATATAACTTTTAACTCTTTTTAACTCTATAAAAAAAATGGTTTATTAAACAGGATCCAATCCAGTATTTGAGATCGTCACTAATTAATAAACAAGTCTTGGGAGTGTATCAGCTGAGATCTATTTTGGATATAAGATCTGTCATCTCGTGAAAGATTGTGTATGAGCTCAGTTATTGTGAAATAGACTTCACACTCAATACTATGCACTATGATCAGTCTTGTTTGAGGTCTCCACATGGCGCAGGAGCATATTAGTGCTAATTCGACTCACACATGTCAGTTTTTATTATTTGTCGTTTTATTTAAGGGTATCCATTATAGCTATACTAGTAGTTGACATTTTTATGTATTGGAATTATCATGATTGAACAAAAACATTCCAAAAAATACTTTTCTTGTATGGGGACCCCCCCAATATTAACTTTACTTTATTTTTCGTTGTCATAGTCGCCATAGTAATACATATTCTCGTGAAAATTTTGAATATTTGACTATATGCATTAAACAAATAATTATTTGAGGCTTTTTGAAATCATGAAATCAGTATTTGTATCTTGGCTGGTTCCTCTGGCATTTTGCCAACTAGTATTAAATTTTAATATGATTTCAAAAATTCAATAATAATATTATGGAATAATAGCATTTGACTATATGACTGTATTATAAAGGATACAATCCATAGTCTGAATTTTGTTGATAATTAAACATTTGCACATTTAGTTTGAGCATTCAAGTAAAAGATAAGTTTAGAAACTCAGAATTGCATTAAGCTTATGTTCAGAAACACCTATTCTATGACATTATTATTATTAAATTAATATGCTAACAGCTCTTGGAGCTGATACATGTATACCTGTTTTTGATTTACTTTGCATTTTTAATTTTTTTTTAATATCGAATCTTTAGATAGAAATTATTTCTGATAAAAAAAACCTTAGAATGCCTATTAATTGTAGGATATTTATTGTATGTAATATTTTTGCGATAAATTAGGATGTTGCAGCAAGGGGTTTGGATGTGCCACGTGTTGACCTGGTTCTGCAGTACTGTGCACCTTCTTCTGCTACTGACTATGTTCACAGGTAACAATTAATCTGTTCACTTATGCAGGATGGCCCAAAAAAAATGACATCAAAACAGAAAACCTAGATTCCTCAGACCCAGGGTTATTCAAAAATATCCCATGTATGTTTCGCGATTTTTTGACGTTTTCAAATTAGAATTATATTTTAGAATAAAAAAAAAATGTATTTTTTGGGTTGATATTTTCATTTTTTTTCGATTTACATTTAGATCCTTATTACACATTAAATAAATACTCACATTGTTACAGACATTATATTTTAATCGGAATACAATAGGAATGTTGAACAAACCAACTAGAATCACATAATTTTACTTTCACTGCACATTATTCAATAAAATACACTATTTCTTCACAAAGGCTAGATAACTCTGTCGTAACATTATTATAGGTTTGATAAATTTACATATACGATAGTAGAACTACATACTTTTAGTAAAAAATGAACAAAACAGGATCATGAAAATCGCTAATGGCGCACATACATTCCTAGCTGACTGATAAACCCGTGGTGATTATAGTTGTGCTCAGCCGATCACAAGTCGAAAAAGGACAGACTAGGAATAAAGTTCTTATTTCTTTTTTGTATGTGTGATTTTATCGAGAAATATTCACGGAAATTCTTTCTAGTTATTATTGCAAAATACAATGACCGATTCGCCCTTGGCCTCATTGAATATTCTGTTTTTAGAAATACATGTGTAATAATTTTACAATAAAATAAATTGAATGAAACTATTATCACAATTCATCACTACAAATTGTTTCAAACGTAATGAATTATGTAAACAATATATGAAATTAACACGTAAAATATAAAATCATAACCGCCATTTTGTAGGTCAAAACCGGTAAAAGAAACTTTAGGCACATTTTTCATGTATTTACTTTTTAGAAACACTACAAAAGTATATATTTTACTATGCTACAAAGTATTATATATACATATTTATATATATATAAAATACTTTGTACTGTATATGTATATAGAATACTACGTATTTTGATATACATATATCAAAATACGACCCAGTCGGTTCAGTGAACTGCAATTTTAGTCGTGTGAATAATAAATCAACTTATCTACTACACAAAAACTGCTAAAACTTTTGAAAAAGTGTGTCTGTGTCCGTGAAGATTTGTACACGTTATTAAGATTTTGGAAGCAGTGCTTTTTTCCTTTGCGTTCCGTTCCGTTGTATTGTAATTAAAAAGAGTTTTCTCACCATAATGTTACAGTTGTTTTTCTTAGGGCAAGAGATTAACATTTTTAAAATAATTATTTAGTAAATTTACTTCCAAAAAATTTAAAATATACCTGCGCTGGCGAAATGTTTTGAAAGGAGTAAATTAAAATTGCTGCTTTTACGATTTTATCTTTTGAAGAAATGACTAATTTGATTGCGAAAGGAACAAAAATTGAATTAATTGATATTAAATACGTTTACAACAATATTTTCTTAGACAGATATTTTGTATGAAATATTACAGAAAAATACAAGTGATATTGTTTACTGTGTCGTGAATATTAAAGGGTTTGAAACTTTCGTAGAATTGTACAGAATTAAATTTGATATGAATTATAATTGTTTTCAAATTCAATCGCGACCAACCTAAAAGAAAAATCGGTATTAATAATAATATCTTTCGACACATACACAGTATCTGATCTCAAACTAAGCAACAAGATTTGTATTATGGTTATCAGATAGTTAATGTATATATATTTTAGTATATATAAATTTTGTAAACTTATTTACTTTTTTTTTTCGTAAATATGTTTACAAAATACATGAATATACCCAGACTGAATAAAAACAATAATTTTTAATGAAATAAATAAATGTCTTGTGTGGGACTGGAACTCACGCCCTCAGCGCAGCAAGTAGAGTCACTACCAACTGTGCCAGTCTGGCAAACGAGTTGATAATGTTCAACAGTGTTACAAGTGCGTGTTTTGCGATATAATAGACGAATCGAAGAATCTGTCGTACAGTCGAGTGGCGTAGGTAGCCACCGTCGGTGGGCCACTAACCGAAATAATGCTAAAACTGGGAAGTTCTTTTAACCATGTTTACCCTGTCTGAAATCTTACTGCACACCCCTTCGTGCCGGCTAACTAAATGGCTAATGATGAGTAATCCATCTGTTTCAGAAAGTGCTGTTGAAATATTGCCTTATTTGCTTCGAAAAGAGACGGAGACGCGAGGCGCTGTCGTTGTGAAATATTTATAATAATAATTTACAAAATATGATACACAATCGCAAATCTAATACATAGAACTACATTTATTGTTATGTGGTTCTATGTATGTAGTTCTATGGGTCGCCTGACAAGCAGCTGCCGTATATCTGCGTTGCCATACATTGTGCCTTACAATACGATGAACCAACTCGAGGCATCGTTCTCGGATTAAGGAGTAGGGCTCAAGCCAAATCTCACCAACGGGATAAAACGCCACAATCTCTTCGCGTAATCAATAGATGCCACTAAGTAACCATAGCAAAACAAATCTAGAGTTCAAATTTTAAAGTAATTCAATGGATTGAATTATTTGACCGTTCAATATTTCGCTCCATAAGTTCATTTCAAATCTATACTGGAACGGGTGTCAATACCAGCACAATATGCTAATATGGCGAAAACCAAGTGACTTTCATTTTTTTTAAGTTCTAGAACCATTTGAATCTGATCCTATCCTGTTCCCTGTTTGATGTTGTGTTTGAGACATTCGTATAATATAGAAATTCAAACAAAAAGTTGAATGCTTTGTAGATTTTTAAATATTACACATATAATGAAGAAATACTAAACAAATTATTGTATTATCCTATAAGAGTGGGGCGCACAGGACGCGCGGCGCATGCGGGCGCTGCTTGCATGTTCTTGCTGCCGAGCGAAGTGGAGTACGTGCGGCATCTGGAAGAGAAGCGGATCAGGTATTTGAATTTGTTTTTGCGTTCATAATAGTCTTTTAGAATTTAGAAATGCGATTCGCGATAAAAAATGGTTTCATAATACTTGCGACTGGTAAAGGTCTGGTATTATGTAACGCAATTTTTGAAGATTCTTGACCCCTCCACAACTAACGCGCCGTAACGTTTTTCTGTACCTCCACTTCTCCTCCCTAAACGTTACGTAAATGCCCATAATTCAATGCACTCCTCTATTAAATAAAATATCAATTCAAATTATAATTAAGATTTCAATGGGCTTGCGGGAACAGTAGGATTCATTTAAGAATTTAAACACTTACAAGAAATATTGAGATTCACGAACATGAACGGTTTACCGTGACAAATTAGGTTCTGTTGGATCCTGCAAACTAAGGGCTTTCTATATTCCTCCGAAACATCGTAGTTGCCAATTTTCATTTTCCTCCAGACCTTAGTGTCTCTCCAGCGTGTTAAAAATTGCGTCTTCACAAATTATCATCAATAGCAATTTCTTTGTAGTCGAGATGAGAATCAAAATATTCATGCGGCAATATGACACCTGACAGTCTTTTGTGTCGCTCAACTCGGTTGTATGCGCTCCGCCCATGAGCATTAGTCGATATGAACAGGGCGTCCAGGTTATATTTTTTTGAAGTATTGAATGACAAATGACTTTCTGATAAAACGTGGGTTTTCGTTCGGCCCACCATCGATAAATATGATGATCACTGGCTTCACGGTACTCCCTTCTGTTATCATTAAGGGTTTAAATGTTGCCTATCCCATGTAGCATAAACCACCCCGTTAAGAAGATAATGTGTGTGCAATTAAAATTAACCCAATATGAGAATACCACGTATTTGGGTGATAAGTTGTTGCTGTTACGAGTATAATAAAACTGTGTTTTTAGTGGTTAGTTTTATTTAGAGACTTGTTAGGAATCACCTCTCAGTAGTACACACATGTTAGCATCAGCGTGTTAACGATGATAGTGCCTAGTACGGTCGTTACCAATATGTCTGCTGGTTATTTAGTGTTTTTTTTTTGTTTCACCATGTGTCTGGTTTGTTATCTAGGCTGAAGCAAATGGACGAGCGAGAACCGCTGGAAGCGCTAAGGGCACTAGCGCCGGCGGCGGGGCCCGCGCACCGCGCCGCCATCGCGCTCCAGACCCGCCTGGAGCAGCTGGCCCACAGTGACAAACGATGGCTGTCGAAGGCTAGTCGAGGTTCAGTCGACATTATAACACTTCTTTTACTATATAGGTTTAAATATAAAGCAGTTTTGAATGCCTTTCTTTTTTGTTGTCATTTTATTTATTTAATCTGTTTTTATTTACTTGACATTCGTTACGTAAGTGATTAAGGTATGTGTGTGTAAAAATGTTTAGTTGTATCATTTGATTATATTATTAATATTCGTGTAATATGTTAAACAAATATTAATAAATTAACATAACTGATAATGATATATTATTTAGTTATTATAACATATTAAAAGTACATCACATATGTACATAAATAATGCATCAATATGAAAGATATTCTTTGTGTAAATGTGCCAAAGTGTATTTTATTTTTGAATTGATTAATTTTGTGTTTTATAATCTTTCAAGAGTGAATGGGGCCTTTCTCGCTATTGTGAATAATAAAAGCGTCTCACGACAAGCGCCTTTGGCTATCCCTAACGGGGTCCTGATCCCTACGCTTATGTATGGTAGTGAAAGCCAAGTATGGCAGAAGAAAAATGAAAGTAGGTTTGATATAGTGGAGACGCGATCGCTGTGTAGTATGTGTGGAGTATCTCGGAAAGATAGATGCAGAAACAGTGATGTTAGATAGCTGAGTGGTTTGAAGGAAAATGTAGTGACTAGAATAGAAAGAGTTATGTTACAGTGGCTTGGCCATCTGGAGAGGACGAATGAAAATAGACTGACAAGACAAATCATCACACACAGACGCGGACCGCATTGGGGCATATTAAAAAAGGGTCAAATTTTAAGCATCCGAAACCGATGAGCTTGCATGAAAAGATTGATAGATGTCAGTGAGGCAAGAGAGATATGCAAAGGTCGTACCGTGTGGAAATCTATAGTTTCTGCCTACCCTTTTGGGAAATAGGCGTGAGTTTATTATATATAGTCTTTCGATTAATTATTAGAATTTTTATTGTTTGCACCCACGCATTTGCTTATGATTAAATTAATAATAAGGGTATTCTTAAGGAAATGCATACATAACATTTGTAAGTCAAAACACTCTTATTTCCTCGCAGCGTACACTTCGTGGGTGCGTTTCTATTCGGCGTACCCGCGCGAGGTGCGGTGCTGGCTGGACGCGAAGCAGCTGCACCTGGGGCACGCCGCCAAGGCGTTCGCGCTGCGCGACCCCCCCGCCGCACTCGCCCGCCGCGCCACACGAGACCCGTGCTTCAAACGGGAGCGGCCGCAGAACAAGCTCAGCGTACACGATGACGAGGAGAAAAGGAGACCCGGGTGCGATGTTTTGACCTTACGATGTGCCCTAAACTTCTTAGCAAAAATCTGTTTTATCAATAATAAGTTATGCTTTTTCATAGTGAAGTAGGCATACTAATGAAGACCGTCATTTATGTACAAGTTAACAATCAAATTTCTAATTCCATTAAACATGTCTATCGACGAACTTTCTACTGTTGACAATAGCTTTTTTGTAAAAATATCAAATTTAACGTATTATTAACGAAATTAATTCCTGTTTAGGTTCCCTCGCGTCAAAATAGGAACGGCAGGATCGATGAATAAGCAGAGTTCGATGCACACGGCCAGCGAATTTGACAGCGGCTTACCTCCTCTCGAAACGAAAAAGAAGAAAAAATAATAAAAGCAAATAAATTAACATTGTACCCATATTGTAAAATAAATGGATTTTATCTATGTAGTGTTTTATCAATTTAAATTATTTTTTATAATAATTTAACAGAATTTTAACTATTATTTATCTACATAAATAGATGTAACTTATACCACCCTCACTTCCCCTCCACACTCCCATTACAATAAACTAGTAGCGGTTACATCCACGACGCATTTGTCTACTTTTTATACTTATTAAACTTTTTCTTTTCTTTATTTGCAGGCACTAAATTCACATATAAGTAAAATAGTTCGTATTATGGACTCCATACAGGATGTCCCAAAACTCAACGTCAAGCCGAAACGGGGTGACAGGATTGATCATAACCATTATGAGAAAATCAGAGAAAATCATCCCAAAGCTTATGAGCATTTTAAGAAAAACCTAGAATTTGGTCAAACTGTAACCATTTTTCAATTATTGTGGTTAATTTTTATTATTTTATTTTATTTAAACTTTGGAACCATAACCCTAAATAACATATCTGGATGACAGTCAAAATAATGACACAATTGCCCTCAAGTTTCCAGAATTAAGACTAATTTGTTAAACTATGAATTTAAAATTTTCAAAATTTGTCGACTTTGAAAGACCCTCCTTTAAAAATGTACTAGAGTGCCCTAAGGCAACCATTAAAAGTTGGCGCATTTAATCAGGAATCTAAAACGGTACAATACTTGTTAGTTTCATACTAAAAACGAGTAAAAAAATTAAAACCTCTAGTTACCCGATTTTTGCTAACCCATTTTACTCAGTTAAAATGTTTTTGATTCACACAAGTTCTTGGCAGGTTCTTAATTTTACGACAAAATGATGATAGAGGTGGATACTGGACATGTTTGCCATGAGTAAGCGAGACAGACAGTGACGCCACGCAGTGAGACGGAGATGCGTCTTTTAAACGAATGCGAATTAAACAGATACAGACGCCATACCAAGCAAATGGCTACGTCACCAGTCTGACAGACCAGTTAGTACGTTCTTCTATTCGTCTACTGCGCACCTTCCGTATTCGCTTGTGTTAATTTAGTATTGACAACTTTGACTTCTTTGGACTTGGATTTTGTGAATTGACTTGTTGATTACATACCGACAACTTTGGCTTTATTGTGAAAGATATCCAAATTTAGAGCGCTATCCGGATCACCGTGTGTTAGTTAATGTGCACCGTTCACTAGCGGAGGGCGGCCATGTCCCGAATCAAACACGGGCTGGAGGTAGACCTAGCTCTTCTTACGAGGAAGAAGTATTGCAAGAGGTCGCAGATGATCCAAGTATTTCCGTTCGTAGAATTGAAGAAAGAATGGGAATACCCAAAGGCGCAGCACATTGTATTTTACAAAGAACCGAAACGCATCCCTTTCACGTACAACGAGTTCAAAGTCTTCTCTCTCGATATTATCCTCCAAGGATTTAATTTTGTAGAACAATGCTACAGAGGCATAATGAAAATCCCTAATAAATAATCTTTTTTAAGAAGATGTAGGGCGTGTATTCACGCTAATGGTACAGAATTTGAACATTTGTCGTAATAAACAATGTAATTTCCCTATCTGACTTTTATTCCAATAAACCTACTCTAAACTAGGTCAAGATTTTTCATTATTTTATTAATTTTACTTACTTTTGTTGACTTTGGTAAAAGTGGCATCACTGTCTGTCTCGCTCACTCATGGCAAACATGTCCAGTATCCACCTCTATCATCATTTTGTCGTAAAATTAAGAACCTGCCAAGAACTTGTGGAATCAAAAACATTTTAACTGAGTAAAATGGGTTATCAAAAATCGGGTAACTTGAGGTTTTATTTTTACTCGTTTTTAGTATGAAACTAACAAGTATTGTACCGTTTTACATTCCTGATTAAATGCGCCAACTTTTAATGGTAATTGCCTGCTACACTCTAGCATTTTTTAAAGGAGGGCCTTTCAAAGTCGATTATATTTTGAAAATTTTAAATTCATAGTTTAACAAATTAGTCTTAATTCTAGGAAACTTGGGGCAATTGTGTCATTATTTTTGACTGTCATTCAGATATGTTATTTAGAGTTATGGTTCCAAAGTTTAAATGAACAAAAATAATAAAAATTAACTACAATAACCGAAAAATGGTTACAGTTTGACCAAATTCTAGGTTTTTCTTAAAATGCCCATAATTTTCAAACTGCATGGGATAGACTTTTTTTTCCAATTTTTCTCATGATGGTTATGATCAATCCTGTCACCCCGTTTCGGCTTGACGTTGAGTTCTGGGACAACCTGTATATAACTTTACGAGAGGAAATATTTTATAATTAAAAATATTTGCCTTTCTTGGGATTTCTCAATCCAGCAACAAATCCATTTAAAACTTGCAGTCTATCCACGTTTCAGCCTATTCACAACGTCATATACAGTTGCCAAACAATTTTTTTTTTATTTTAACCTCCATTTTAAGTATATAAAATGTCACACTTTTCCATTTTAGGGGTGTCCTGTCATAAACCTAAAGTGGATAACAAAATTTCTTTGAATGCACTTATCTCGTGGGACATATTTTTTTTAAAACACATTTTTCTATTCCCATGGATGAATCAGAAACTGCTCACAGTTTTATGCTGTAACGAATCGGTATAAATTTATCAGAAGTGTACTTGGACTATTAACAAAAATATTATTTTTAGAGCTACGAGCTAATAAAAGCATGTCTTTTGACACTGAATATGCTTTGTCCCATAATAGGTAATATAAATAACTTTTAAATTTCATAGTATTCGATCCTCAGCACCTTTCTTAGCCTGACTTGATTGAGGCTTCTAAAGTTTGACATCATGAAAGACTTATGCGATTGAGTGCCAACCTTCTGATTCCGTCTTCAAATTCTTGTCACCGCATTTAATAGATTTGATTCATAACAAACTTGTCAAACCAAACGTATCTAGCCAAAGACAGTTTTCATTTTCTACCTTCAAGTTCGATTATCTGATCCTTGTCACCCACTGGCATATATATATATATATATATATATATATATATATATATATATATATATATATTTCGTCAAAACGATTTCACCGTTGACCAAGGCTCCATCATTTCCATTACCGTTATTAAGTGTAACGTGTAGGAGTAGTCTAAACGAGTCGAATTAGCCCAAAGCAAATCGGATAGCATAGTTAAAGTAGTAATCAAAAGTTTCGGTTACTTATTTAGGTAACCGTTCTATTGTCAGATCCTAGTAATCGTCTGAGGTACAGTAAAAAATACGCGAATCTTTGCCTCTCCAAATTGCCTGCAAACGACGGGAAGCGCATCCCCGACCTCTACTTTCCCGCGTTCCTATTTGATGCCAAGCGACGGTTTCTGAGACCAATCTCACAGCGGCAACGATTCGTGCGTTGTATTATAAAATAGATAGAAAAATGTCATCGAAACGAAAGGCATGAATTGAAACTCAGATAGTAGTAGCAGTTGAAAGTCACGATAGTGCCTAAAGGTTAGATTAGAAGACTTGCGCAAGTAGTTGGCAGTCTATGTGTATATTCGTCTATGTATCACAGTCGATTTCCTCATTGACTAACTAATGCTATCAACTTATAATTTAATAAAATATAAAGAATCTATATTTTTTTGTGTAAAGTACCACTTGAAAAATCTTCTTTTAGAGATTTAATATAGTAGGGTTTCTTTTTATGTCCAATGGTACTTTTTATATTTTGTGCATATTTGAAAATGCAAGAAAAAATGCAGATTCTTCCATAATTTTGAAGTTTAGAAGTCATTTCTTATAAAATTTTCAGTGGACGAACGAGCATGCGGGCTACTAGAGAATAGATAGTCACAGCCGCCCATGAACACCCGCAAACCCAGAGGAGTCTTGAGTCCGTCAGAGGAGTGCGTTGTCTCATTTTAAAATCGAGTACGTTCATTTTTTCAAGAATACTCTGTCGAAGTTCATAGGGAATACCGCTGATGGGAGATCATTCCACTTTTTCCTTATGCGGCAGGAAATTGTGCACGAAGCGTGGTAAAACATCAGCTAAGAAAACTGTACTGATTGTATTTCCGGCGAGCGCAACAATGACGGAAAATCACCGACAGGAATGTGGTTGAATAGTTCTTCAGAGCAGTATATTCAACCGGTCGAAAAGGTCATGCACTATCTGAGCGTCTACTTTAAAAAACGTACTGGCGGTAGTTAATCAATTGTTGTTCCTCGAAGTAGCTCAGAAGTTGCCTCGTTTATAATGAATTCTCTTATTTTAGAGAACGAGTTACAAGGAGATAAATATAATAGGTCTATAGTTAAAGGTATCTGAGCGTTCACCTTTCCTTAGATAGGCCGCACTAAAATGGTTTTCCAGAACTCTGGGATTGTGCTGAAAGAGCATAAGTATCGAAACAGGCGCGTTCAACCTGTCGCAACCCCATTGGGACGTATTCCATAAGAATCTCTCGACCTACAGATGCGTACTTGAGTAAAACGGATGTCCACCATATAGCTCTCTATGCCTTATGGTTCTGTGCCGCTATATCCAGAGCTGAATTTGATGCGTGCCTAACAAGTCGACTTTCTATTTCGCAGTGCGGCCTAACGATCTATCCTTTCTATGTTGAGCTGGAAACGACGGTTGGCAAAAATTAATTTGATAGTCTTGGCAAAAGATCAAAATGCGTGAGATCCTGATGGGTAACACGTCAGCCCTTTGCCAAACCTGCCAAAATGTTCGGACTTAAGCAGTCATGTTACTTTTTTATAGATCTACATTTTATAGATAGAATGCATATAATACACACACACCCACACACACACACACACACACACACACACACACACACACACACACACACACACACACACACACACACACACACACACACACACACACACACACACACACACACACACACACACACACACACACACACACACACCCACATATATATAATGATTATAAACATTTTAGCTCTTCATAAATTCTAATTATTTGTCAGCTACTAGATAATAACCTGCCTAGCAGTACGGAATTCAGTGAACGTTTAATTTCGTGCTTAACCGGTTTCTTTACTAAGCAAATAACGGAGAAACAAAAACAAAAACGGAGTCGTGCGCGCGCCTCTAAACACCTCGAATGAGTTACGAGGCGCGGGCGCGGCGGCCTCGGGCGGCTACCGTTTCCATGTTCCGACTCAGGAGTGACTCGGATGAATAATGATTTTAAACCATTACCGTGCCCCGTCCGGCCTTTTGATATTTAAATTTTTTTCAAGCGGTCGTCATTAAGGTCCGATGATTTGCGAATTTTCCCCCCGGAGCGGCGCGGTTTTTGTAGAGTGTACGAGTTTTTTTTTTTTTTGCCCGGCGATCTCATTTAGGTTGTTTTTATTGTTGCATAATGACAAATTAGGAGGGCATTGTGAGGCGCTTTCGTGCTGTAATCTCGCGGCTTTTCAACTCGGACGCGCCTTTTCGCATTTGAAAAACGTCCCCCAGCGATTCATCAGTGGTGTCGGCGGTCACTGAAAAAAGGTATTTGTTTAGGCGCGTGCCGTTACCGCTGCTCTTATCACGGACGAGGTAGATTTCGTTATATGTATAGGCTGAAGCAAATACGTTATCCGCTTCCTTGTAATGTCGATTCAAACGCGAGATAATAGACTCGAATTTATAATCGTCACAGACGAGACCACGTCGTTCGCGTAACTTGCTAAGTATGTTTATATTTTTTTTTAACTAGAATTTGCAGACAGCGTTAGTATTATTTCAGCGTATTTTCAGGTACAAATGTAAAGTCGCGTTTCTGTTTTAAGATTGTAACGTATCAATATAATTAAATGCAATTCTTTGTTGCTGTTTCTAAATCACGAACGCTGTTATTCTATTTTTACCTATTCCACAGTATGACAAATTCGATCAGTTCTGTTCGCTTTGTGAATAGAGTCGGTAACATCCTGAAAAATCCACAGTCCTCTCATCGAGTGACTTTCATCTTTAACGAAGTTACATCCAAGTCGTATGTATATAACATGTATTTGTAATAATCTGTGTTCTGTACACATACAACAGTGATGTACACATACTTACCTGTTAACTTTATTGATAGCTGGTGGCCAGTACGAAATATGGTTACGTACATTGTAACGTCGCGTCACCAAGGTTTTGGTCTTTTTTCAAACCATAGAACGATGTCACTCAGCTATGACTGTTATTTAATCATCTAACGTCTTATTATTTGTAGGGTTCCGTAGTCAAAGGTAAAAAGCAATTCTTAAAGTTTTGTTTCGTCCATCCATCCGTATGTCAGTCTTATAAGTTTGCCATTTCTTCATCGACTTTAATGAAATTATACAGGCTAGATGTCTCGCATGCACCTCCATACGAATATATAAGGGGATTATAAAAACAAAATTCAAGGTTTTCCAAGTTTTCATGAATAGCATCGAGAGTTTTTCGCGCACCCCTTTGCTTGGTTTGTGGTTGGATAGGTATTTAAAAGTGGATAAAAAGTTCTTAAATAAGTTTTCCTCTTATGTGTATGATTTGTGGTTTATTAACTTTCAAAGTCGTTGATTTTATGGCTTTTGTACCGAGTGTTTTAGCAACGTAAAAAAAAATCACAGTGATAGAGCTGTATAAGAAAATGCAACGAAAATTATTTTGAACAAAATCAGCTCACAGTTTTTTTAGATATGCATAATTTTCAATTGTCAACAGTATGAATGTAATAGCAGCTAAGTGTATGAGGATTGTAGTGCAATGGACACTTACCATTTAAACATATATTTGTACCCGTTTGACTTAAACTTGGTGCAATTGAAAATGTCACAATTTTCCATCGTTAGTAGGGCCCCTGAGATGCGAAAATCCCAATACCGCCTCCGTTGGTTTTGTAAACGTCATATTAATTTATTGCTTATCAGTTTTCATGTTTACTTATTAATTTTCACGTTGCTAACGTAGCTTATTACTCATAGATGGGGCTCATCAAATGTAACTCCACTAATCGCTATATGAAGGACTTGTTCTTGCAAAAAAAAAAAATGCTTAAATTTTTAAATATGCGTCTTGCAGCTTAACAATACAAATTGTTGCTTTGTACTGTCGCGCGTCAAGTCTTTCGTCATATTAAACTAGTAGAGAATGAGCTGAAGAATGCGGCCATAGAGAGGCGTGTTCGCGGGTCATTAGACAATACATTAGCATCGAGGCGGCGCCAGAACTCGTGAAAAAGCCTTTTCATTACCATCAGCTTTACTGAAAAATTGTTCTGGCAGTGGAGACTTTCGATTGAATACAGAGCGTGCGTCTAGACTATCACGCCAACTGGTCACCAAAATTTACGTGTTTCGGACAAGAATAATTAATAATTAGGCTGTAACATGTGCTTTTAATGTTAATTCAAATAAATTTATAGATTTTTGGTAACAATTTTATCGATAGAGTCTTCTTACAACACAGGATATGCAAATAATTCGAGTGGGAAGCGTAAAGGCAATTGACAAATTCGTTTCTATTGTTTTTCGCTGAATAGTTGTGGTGCTTGATAGAAAATGATAAACGTATAACTCGCCCGGAACAAAAACGTAGTCATTATATTTGCGCAGCTCCTTAAATGTTTTGCTTCCACTGTATTTAATATACAGATATACAAGGTTGTATACTTTTTCACCTGAATCGCATCTGCCTCAAATACGTTTGATTACTATTAAACTGTTATTTCTTTCATTTTTTATTAATTGCTCCATTCAATGCCGCGATATTTTTGCGCGGTTATGCACAAAAACACTCGAGTGCGCGAACTTCAGCAGCAGTTCTGCCTCTATATTTCGTTCCTATATCTGTTATGCAAGTTTTTTTTCGTTTCTCATCGGTACAGTGACGATGGATTAAGATGGTGATAGAGTGATACATAGAGCGAACTGAATTTTTTTGAAGCATGATAAATAAATGCATTAAAATTCATTGTACTGTGGTATTTCATAGCTTTTAAAAGTTTCCCCGACGCATAGATGCACTTAAGCATTCCTTCAAATTTTTTTTTGTTGTGACTTTGGAAAAATGCAGGTTCTTGCTGCGTGTGTGTCGTGCACGTAACAAAAGACCGCGCGGGTCGCTCTTAGTTTTCAGATATAAAAAGAAATAGTAAATATGAGGTTCAAACGCTGTAAGAGATGCATTATCAATTCCACATTTCTTCCCTAACTTCACTTTCTACAGAACCATGTTAATTCATTGGAGTGTGTCTAGAGAGATGTCATTGCCGTGAAAGAGAATTCCTGCTACGAAAACGCTGTTCCTAAACTATGTAAGAAATAGTAGGCAAGAAGTTATCAACGCAATCAATTTAGAGTACGAGATGCTGGCGAAGAAAAGCAGATAAGTCAAACAATGATTTTCACAATATTTCATAGTACTTTTGTATTTTTTTGAACGAGAAAACGAGAATTCAACTTAAATTTTAAAAAAAGATTTGCACACTTTGATCTAAAATATGACGCCATCTGTTAGATTTTAGAACAAAGCATAAAATTATATAAAAGGAACTATTTATGGTTGTACACTGACTTGTCTACGTTTGTTCGCCAGTTTCTCAGTTAGAATTACGCACCAATTGTACCTGAGGTTCTCTATATGTTAAAACGCTCTTTAGAGTATGGTCGGTGAATATTTGAATGTACCCATTGTCGCAGCTAGCCGCATGGAATTTGTAGAACGCATATACACAACAAATAGTTAAATTTCAACTTACATTTTAAGTTGATTTTCAATCCATTTTGAATATTGTACATTGTTATTTAAGTTGATTTTTAACTTGACATGTAACAATGTACAATATTCAAAATGGATAAATTAAAGTAGTTAGCGTGTTCTCTACATTATAATATCATATTCTATTCATCGTCGTTCACTGTCCTTTTGTCGTTTAGAAAAATTATAATGTCAGGATTTGGCACGAAAAATGCAACTATGTTTTTGCCAATGCTTGGACTTTTCTTCAATTTTATTGGCGAGTTGTTAAAAGGAAAACCCATTTTGTGGGTTGAAATTTTCCTTTGGGTTAAAAACAGTACACACAACTTTGATCTCCGTCGCAGGTGCGGGTACTGACGCACTAGCGCTCGCCTTCCACTGACACAGGTACAGTGTGATGTACAATGTGGTATTATTTTTTTGTATGCATCTATGCATCCCGTCGTCCTTGAGACATCGACTGTGGGCTATTCGTTTCGCACAAAGTATTCGAGCCTGTAAAATCTTTGATATTGTACACATGCTAAAGTTTAATATATGTTGGTCAATATATTTGTGTATAAATAAGGTCGAGGGAAAAGTTTTTTCATATTTTATATACAAATTCAAGATAATTTGTCATCAATTTTATTTACGTTTAATTATAATCCGTTTAATTACATGTTTAATTAGGACTGTCAAAACTACTTGTCGCAGTTTTTTAATCAGGGAGTCCCAAAATTTCTACAGCAATGGAATTATGTCGCTACCTACAAAATGGCAGCAAGTTATTGAACAAAATGGCATACATACATGCGGTTAGTAGTTTTGACAGTCCTCTCTTGATGTTAATCTAATACTAGACTTAAGAATTCTAAAGAGACAGAAACAGGTGAAAATCTTGCGTTGCAAGGTCAGGGCTTGGTGAATACATTAACACTTCCCAACCAAACTCTCTCAATATTTGCTGAGTGGCTATAGCTATGTATGATTTGGCGTTATCATTGTGAAAAACCACACCCTTTCTGTTGATCAATTCTGGCCGTTTTTTACTCCACTTCTTGCTTGAGTCTCATCAGCTGTTGACTGTAATGATTAGAATTAATGTTTTCGCCCGACGATAAAAGCTCATAATGGATAATACCCTTCTAATCCCACCGTACACACAACATCAACTTATTGCGAGTTAATCCAGGTTTCTCTATAGCCTGTGGATCTTGCTTGTCTTTTGGTCATGATCTTTTTCGCACGTCCTTCTCGTAGGTAATCCATTTTTAATCACCAACGATCAATTTTTCAAAAACAGTTTGGTTTCATTACGCTTCAATTGGGTACTCGCTACATTAGATTTGTTTTATTGAGCTCGTGTGAGACCCAATTATTGAGCTTTTTTGTATATCCAGTTTTTTGCAAACGGGTCAAAACTGTAGTCGATCCCCAGCTCTTCAGCTCTGTCGTAAGAAGTGATATGCCGATGTCGCTCCACTGTCTCCAAAATGGCATCGACTTTATCTTTAACAGGTCGACCAGAGCGAAGTTCATCTCAGCACAAAGAGATTTTACTGCAGCTTAACTTTACTTATGAAATACGAAAAAACTCTTTTCCCGAACTAATATTTTTTCATTTACCTAACTAGTTGTACAGTATAAATACAGGCTTTGTTATATAATTCTCGCTGAGCGGCTAATAAGGGTCGGCCTGGATACTAATAATGCTCATCTTATTTTACTACACTAAAAGTGCCTACGTGTTTAATGTAGGTACTTTTAGTGTAGTATATACATTCGATTCAGCTTTGTCTGCTTGTCAATATGTTGAGTATGCCTTAAGAAAGTATACGATCATTCCGAATCGTAATAAAATTTAGTTTTGAAGTCTTTGACGAGATATGTATTTTAGAAAAATATAACAATCATGCATACATCGATGTGGCGCAATTAAAAAGTATTTTATCAAACGATTAATTTGCGATAATGATGTAATCGAAACGTTAGTTAGTTATGCTCATGTATATCAGTGTTAGATATTTTTTTTAAATTATATAGTTTTCAAGGTTCTTCTCGGCGACAAAAATTCTATGGTTAAATTGTAGAAATTTGATGCAGTTACAGCGTCAATAGCCGCTGGTGTACATTTCCGAACAGAACCGAATACAATTAAATGAATTAATGCTCATGTAGCCAGTTTCACGGTGACGATTCCTTCGCAGGCGGCAGAGCGGCGCGGCCTCAGCGGAGGCGGCGCGGTGGCAACCAATTCGGTAGTACAATGAGTGTTCGCCGCCGCCGGTGGCCCCGGCCACGGCACTGGCATCGACAGTAGGGACTTTTCGAATAAGGTTGTTGTGTTACTGTCACGCACACGAGCGAGCAGTACGACTCGAATCTGATGCTTCATCGGGTACCGAATTTATTTGCTGGAATGAGGATTTATTGTGTTTCAATAGTTATGAACTTTTATGCCCAAAATTAATTTATATTTTTATATAAAATCTATACATGTGTATTATTACTTTTATATATAATACTATATTAATAAAATTGAAAATTAAATATGAATTTTAATTATCCTAACTAAGCGCCGAGAGAATGTAAAAATATTAACGGTGTTTATCAACAGCTAATCAAAAAGGTCTTTGATTTATATAAAATAAAAAAATGTGTTCCAAAATTCTAGTCATTAATTCCGATTGTTGAGCTCAAAATACTCGATACAGGATATGCGTAAACTGACCAGATCTTAGACTTTATATTGTAGCCTGTGATTCTGTATATATTATTTGTTGATAAAGTATGTTTCATTGGCAGAGATAAAAAACGTACAATGACCGTAAGTATGATGTTACCGTTGAAAGATAACGATACGAATCGCCATTCATGTAAAACTGCCGCTTAGTAGTTGCTTGCGCGGCAAGACGCATATTGTAGTACGTACAACGCACGAAACTTTGCCGCTCTGAATTGCCTGCGAATGCGCAGGTTTGGCGCACCCCGACCCCTATTCACCCCGCGTGTCAATTTTACGCCATTGCGTCGCTTTCGTGACTAACAGCGGCAGAAGTTTATGCTTTGATAAACTTTTGCTTTTTTTAGTTCACCTATATATGTGTCTTTGGAAAAACTGTATGAACCAAAACCTTAGAGTTGCTTTACTTATCGCCATTTTGTAGGTTGCGGTAATATAAGGTAATTACATTGTTGCTATGTTATTGATACACAATGATAAATATCACTATATTGTATGAACTACAAATGTTACTATTGACATAAAATACTTAAGCGAATTTTGCAATTCAAATGTTTATTGTTGGAAATAAATAATGGAAATCTGTTCCATGGGAATTATGAATAACATAAAATATACTAAATTAGTGTACCACATACCGTATCTACATAATATGAATATTAACGATCAACGAAATGTCTCATCTGGTCGGCGCCGACGGCGGCGCGGAATCAAACGCGCCGCGTCACGACCCACCGAATTATGAGCACAAAGCGCCGTTGATACCGAATATTCCATATAAATATTGAGCTAATCGCCCTTTCAATGAAGCGGGCCGCTTTTTATTAATAATTGATCGCGGAGCGGCGAGTCATGCGCCGTATTGTGGAGGCGAACACGTTTTTTGCCGGGGCGCAACTCATTAATGAGTGTACGGCGGCGGTCGTACGCCCGCCCGCGCCCCGCGGCCCGCCCCCCGCTCCCGACGGTGCTGCTGCGCGAGCAACCGGAGAATTAATTTTATATCAACGCTCTCGAATCTATACTATTATGAAATTGTAACGGACCCGTGACCGTACGTTACGGGTATTTTAAAATATTTATATATTGAAAGGGGTCTGAACACAAAACAATCGCATCTAGGATTTTTATCCGTCTATCTGTCTTTTTCTTTGCTATGGCATCACCTAAGAACTACTAAGTAATAAATTTTGTAGACTGTTTCACAGTTTGGCAGCTTGGAATCCAGTTTAAAAAGTCCAACTTAAAATCTAAATCACGTTTCGTTCGATTTATTTAACATTTATTCAATTTGTTTAGTCCACGAGGACGAAATTGTAAGTAAAAGGTAATATCGTCGAATCGCACATCGAACAAAAAATAAAAAAAACTCCAGTTTGTTTTGTTAGTCGAATTGATGTTGTTTTATACAATATTGTTCTAACTGTTAGGAAAAATGTTGTAGATCATCAAAGATGTATAAAGTTTACAACAAGGAAAGTCTTAGGCATTACTCGCTATGCTTTTCTCCAAGTCGTCCTAAGTCTGTCAAATTTTAGTGTAGTGTTAAAATGCAAAGTAATATTCAACATAAAACATATTTCCGAATAAAGAGCTATTAAAAACAGAGGCAGCTAAATAAACAAAAACGTAACCCGTTTTCATTTTTTTCATGCAGAGCATTCAAGGTAACCCAAGCTGTGTGGATGAAACTGCAGGCAGTGCTTAAATTTTAAATTGTCTGGTGCTTTTTATGATATCTACCTATTACCTATTATTTGTTTGTGTAATTAAGATATTTTTGATTTGATTTGAAATTAATTAACAATTACAGACGACGATGTAAATTAAACTGACCTTCATGGTTGTTTTTTAGGGAATTAATGAATGTTTGAATATTCCAATTATATTTCAACTTGCATATGAAACTTATTCTAAAAGCATGTTTTACATTAACTGTAAGTGAATATGCACTTAACTTATTTATTATAATATTATAAAAGATGTAAAAGCGGTATGCAGGTCGATTATAATTACTAGCACGTCTAGTGTAGTTTCAAATGAGAATAACAACTGTCCAATTCTAATCAACTTTACCATTACGTAGATTTGAAATATATTTGGTATATTATAATAAATTATGTAAATACAGGATAAAATTTTGTCTCTTGTTTTGGAAAAAGTTCGGGAAAAACAACCTTACAGTAGGATTCTTCTTCATTATGAAAACGCCTCATCGCAACCCACTAGACCAACAACTAACTATTTGGGGACGTTGGTATAGAAGTACTGGCTCACCCGCCTTACAGCCCCGACCTCGCACCTTGCGATTTTTATTTATTACCTAGAATAAAAGAGGAGAGTGGCTTACGGATGACGAGGAAGCAGAGGCTGCATATGAAAAGGCCGTCCAGGCGACCCCTAACTGCGCATCGACAAAGTGCTGCTCTCAGTGGTTCCATCGAATGCAGCGACGTATTGGTCTCAACGGACACTATTTTGACAAACGATAATAACTCGAATAACTTGCTAGTTTGCTCAGTTAGTAGTGGTTGTTAGCGTAGTTGAGGGCTCAGCATATAGCACAATTTATCCTCGCACCCTTAATTTACGAAGATTATATGCAATTGAATAGTAGAAAAGCTGAGTTTGATCATGACTGAAACTTACAGATGTATAAAAGTCTTTAATACGATTCCAAATATGTTGTTCGTATTTTTTTTTTGAAGTACGGATTTTAATTATTTTAGATAAGTTGTGCAAAGTAAGGATTTTAATTATTTAAATGACTTAGATAACACATACAGAACAAGAAAACAATTTTTTAGGCAATTAATAAAATACATTTTCAAAAATGTCTATAAATTATTGTAATTTTTTTATTTTAAATATTTCAAATAAAACCCTTTCAATTGATATTGTCTTGATACTTTGAATTGGTCATTTTATGCTATGGAATCCTATAAATTCTTTGAATTTTAGAATTTTTCATATTCAAATACCCTTAGATGTATCTTGCTAGTTAAATTTTGAAATCAAAGTTAAAAGAAAAGTACGTATTCTATGTAGTAGTTAATGATCATAAAGTTAATAAGAAAATAAGTGTTTTATGTAAATAAAATTAAAAGTTGAATTGACAATTTCATTTTTTTCTAATTACTGTAATGCTTACTATTAACGTGAAATTAAATTAAGTTCTATAAATTTTGAATTAATGTATACCTTTAATCGCTCCCAAGTAATAGCGTACTGATTTAGAATAGAGTAATAAAATACAAACGTAAAGGCAACAAAGTGTTTCTAGAATTAAAGCGCGGAACCCTAAAATGTACAACAACTTCTTTGTTTTATCACGACTGACTTTTATGAGAAACTACTACATCTGAATAAGTCGATTTGCATAAACACACAGAGCGATATTAAAACGGGCGCTTTCATCATAAACGGCCGGTTCCGTTTAGCCGACTTATCTAATTAAACATTCTCACAGGTCGCTGGGAACAATAACTTTTAATTTTGACCATTATGAGCGCGCCGCTTACCGGCAGTTAGGCTAACAGTAACCGCCCGGGGCCTGGGAGCAGGTGAGAACATGGCTGAAAGGTTAGGGTGGACGTGTCGTTTAGGGATCGCGGATACGTACGGTGTCGTGTCGAAATATCCCGGCTACCGTTTTTACCGAAGGCTAAGCAATTTCGAAAATTGTCATGGAAGTGTGTGCAAATCAAAAATGTGTTGCCGTTTTATTATCGTAACAGTTTCAGTAAGGAAACGCTTCTTGCCGGTTTCCGGCCGCGGTTCTGCCCACATGGATGTAGGATTACATCCTTCATCTTCCGTATCGAGCGTGGTCCTAATCCCGGTCTCGCTCTTGATCTCAATGTTGGTCTCTATTCCGATAAAATCAGTCAAAGAAACTTATACATCATTTTACAGTTTACATCAAAAACATATCTGATGCCGCTAAATTGCTTTATTTTAAAACGTGAATTATATAACGTGAAGTCCCCGAAGTGCTTCATCTCTGAGATTAACCTTGACAAACAGACTCGCGGGGAACTTCAATTTATAACGTGTGAAGAGTAATTGTATAGATTTAAAATGTTAATATTTTTTCGAAGGCGTCTTAATTGTTTTTAAGTTCATTTAATGTAAGAAATAAATGCTTTTAAGTTTATCTAACTAAAAAAAAAACTTTCCTCATATAATATACGACATGGAAACGTAGATTAAGAAATTTGAGCTGATCCTTCAAAAATGATTCCGGAATGACATTATGTAAATGGTGATGTCGTCCGATTCTGCCTCTCGCTCTCTGTCTCTCTCTCTCTCTCTCTCTCTCTCTCTCTCACGTACGTATAATGGTATAGCATGCAAATGCCACATATGTTCAACTCTCTTCTTACGTTAGATATATATTTAATTTGATTAGATAGTAATCATACATGAGCTATTGCATTTACAGAATAATATTTTTAAAAAAAGTGCGTGTCGGACATAACGATGTGAAGTGAAACTTCTTCGGTCAAAATATACAGGAATAGAATTTCGGGTAAAAAAAAAAGAAAAAAAAGTTAGTTATTGTATTTTTAATTCATGGTTACAATATTCTTTTCATGATCAATTATTATTAAAAACGAAAATCAAAATGAGAACATAATATAATTCTAACCTGGGACAATGTCTGTTGGTTGTTTTTATCACGATGATCTCTCGTACATTTATTGCATAAAAGATTGCAGTAATGTATAGTCAAATTTTAATTATCAATTCACCGTTGACTCCTGATGCACCGTGCTCACTTAACTATTTGAAACTACTGACATAGTCGACAGTTTCGCCACTATATTCCATTTATTGCGTGTATTCTACATGCATTCTTAATTTTTACAATTAATGATAACCGCGTGTATTTAAATAGTCGCAATCAGCTGCAATAAGTTGTGTGAAAGTGTGGAACACGTCGGTCCGCTGGGCCGAGCCGAAAAGAGCCGAGCGGACCCGAATGTGTCACCCGACCGTGTCATTCGAGCGTTTCACTGTGATGTCATAGCACGAAATCACTCTAACGTGCCTAAGGAAGTTTCATTTCAAACTATATCTTTATTTTATTTTACATCCCATGTGAACCCAAGATGAAAATATACAATTATTTGTTGACTTATAGCAGCATTAATTAATATATAATGATGCAATATCTCATGTATGAATACCACCTAATCAAATTGAACTCCTATCATATCAGTTTTATGACATCACTTAATTTTTATACAAGGCCACATTTTCGGATTATCTCAAAAAAAAGCCTTTAGTATTATAATATTTTTTTTAATATTTAACAAAATGCTTAATTTTATATCACTTCGTAAGTCAAAAACTAAAATTAAAGTATGTTACTAAAACGGTAGCGTGTTCTTCACAGCCAATACTTATCAGTACGTCCTTCTAATACCACAAATCGTGGGCACAGCGATGAAACGCGATGTCATTGTTCGCGCAGTGTCGGCGTCTCGTCAGATCATGTATTGTTTCCTATCGGCCCAGCGTTCACTCCACTTAACTTAATTGGGCGGACGGGAGAGCTTATCAATTATGTAGTGAAGTAGTGGAACACTTAAACCGAGTCACACCCGAATCGCCCTCTGAGCTTCCGAAACGCGGGATCTCGTTTTTTATTAGCGTTAAAAAAAAAGTGAATGCGCGCTACTTGCGACCGTTTTCACCACTGCATCTACTGACGTCTCGGATCTGGACGTCTTAAATTGTTCGTCGAGGCACGGGGCGAATGTTTTTTTTTTTTATATCATTTTCGAGGGGCAAACGAGCTCGCTAACTGTTGGGGTCATCGCCGCCCATGGACATTCGCAACCCAGAGGAGCCATCGGTGTCTTACCGGTTTTTCTGGGCATGAATGGAATATCCAAGGACGGGGATCGATAGGGGAGGAGAAGTAAGGCGACGAAGGGGGGAGGCAGTGCGCCAACGGAACTCTCGGTAAATGAACGAAATGCAATAGCGAAAGCTACTATTTTAAATCTGTATTCTTTGAAAGCGTGCATGATATTTCCATAAACAGCTAAAATGCCCCAAAGGCAGTTAACGTTAAGAAACTCTTAGTGCACAAATGCAATTTGAACTTGGCCAAGTCATTTTTGTATACATAGGTACAACAGTTCAAATGTCTAAATTCGGACCTACCTTATTTTTTTTTATTTGAGGTTTTCGGATAATTCGATAAGTAAAATAGAACAAGAATCAATAATGACATATTATTAATTTAGTTAACGGCGAGACGTTTTATTTTGCAAATTTATTATCAGGAAAACGGAACAGCACAAACAATAATGACGGCACATCAGATGCCAGGTCAAGAGAAAGCTGTGGGTGTATTTTGTGACAAACAGTCAATGCTTTTCAGCAATATCGGAACCCGGTAAACCTATTTTTCGAGTGTCGGTGATGGTAGCGAAAGTGCTTACTGTTAAATGTTTATAGTTAAGTCAATTTTTTACATAGAAATGGCGGATACGGATGAAAAACGACACAACATACAGATTGATTGCCGAACTAAGTCCTGTCATTAAACAAAAGTTCTTTTTTTCCAGTATTAATATTTATTTCCGAGCTGATGGATAGTAATTATAATATTGATAATACTAAATAAGACAATTTTAAAGTTCCAAAATTATTCTGAATAAAAGTAATTGATTTTGAGTTTGCATTGCGAAAAACCGAGTTCTGTTTAAGAATGAATAAACGTACACAAACTAACGCGGAGCCTGCTACAGTTGACGCAGCTCGTGGGAGCGCCGGCGTTTAATACAATTTTGTTCGCGATAATTAATTAGCGAGCAAATAGATACACGGGAGGGCGGGTAACTACGTGTCAGCGCCATCTGCTGCCAGCATCCTGAATGTAGATTGATTATGTATCATCCAATTACAATTTCTATTTAGAACTAGGCTTCACCCACGGCTCCGTTCGCACCGACGTGAAATATATATCTTCCGTGACCACACTTCGCTTTTATATACTGCGCGTCACGATGAAACATTCGTAAGCAATGTAATTATTGAGAAGTTCTATTTCTATGAAAGATGACATATGACATAAAAATATCATGTTATGTCATTATTAACTATTACACTGTATATATATACTTTAAATTTTCTTTTATTATCGAGTTTTCGATAATTTCGAATAAAACCATGAAAACACCCTTGTGTTTTATGGCTTTAATTTATTATTGTTATGTGCGTCTACACCTTGTTACTAAGTACATTTACATAGCGATAAAAGAAATCAATAGCTGAGAATGTCAAGTGCCATGAACAGTTTTTTCGTAGTGTAATAACAACGTGAATTCGTTGAACGTCTTACGTTAAGGTAAAAGTCATCCAAGAAAAATTACGTTATAAATATATATGTATATTCGAGAATCTCTAAGTTAAAAAATAATGAAATTAACGTAAAAATCAATTTTTTTGGCTACGGAAAAATCCCCTTCAAACTCTCATTAATCGTCCCTGATGACGTACTGGGCCATGCTGGTGAACACTGAAAATTAGATTTTTTAAGCGAGCCAATGTCGAAACTACTCAACAGAACACTAGTTTGATATTAAATATCATTAGTTTCCCATATTAACAAATTTCTAGCGTCGATTGCAAATCAAAATTGCAACACCGACACAAAGAAACACCAAGAACCAATTATTAAAGCAGGTATATGATCCACTAAAAATACGTTAGAAAACGGCGATGAATCGTGTCTATGGCTTGAGGCAGAAAGAAGCCCAGAATAATGAGATCGGCTCGAACCAGGTCGCCCAAAATGGAGAGCACCGATGATGAAAATCGATGTTTTCAACTTTGATAACTTATACATCGACTCAATCTAATCATCGAATAGTTTCAAATGCGGAGGAAAATATAGAAAATACAAATTTTACAAGAATTATTGCTTGCCGAAACAGCGGTATACTTCGGCTTCATACACCTTACTTCCTCGCAACATTTGACATTTATCGCATTGAATATAAGACACCACGAGAAAAAAGGACTCTATCGTTCTCATACCTGGAGCGGCGTAGAACATGGAAAGTTCCAAAAAAGGAATAACTAGATTTCACGGTTGAACAAAAACGAAAGCGAGTGCACTACCACAAATGCATACACCCTCACACGCCGTCATTGGTGTCTCTACCGCTCGTGGCGTCTTCAAGCACTGGTCACACGGCACGGCAAAATTCGAATGAACGGATCGGAATTGAGCACTCATTACTTGTGTACAATCATTAATCGCAAACAAAATATGCATGCCTGTGACTAAACACGAAAGTGTAACCTGAATAAACGATTTTTACAAAGGAGCATAGCTTTTGGGGGGTTAATTAGAAAATTATACTACGTGACATAAAATTAAAAAAAAATATTATGAGGGTCTCAAATATATATTTTTTCATAATTTTAAAGTAATTATCGCTAAAGTTATTTAAAAAAAATTCGGGGTTTAGCTGTACCGCGGACATGGCCATGTATTTTACTTGTATTCGTGTATGTAACGAATAATATTTTCTTTGAGCGAATTTACTTTATTTTGAAGCTTAGTCAAGTACCAATCGATAATACTTAAATGGAAATTAAGTAAAATATTACTGACTTTTTTATCAGTGTAATCAAAATGTGGTTTTCTTTTAAGTAGATAAGCTTTCAAACATAATTATGCCCTATATATTAATTGCATTATATGTAATTTGAGAAATACCATAATATAATTACTTTAAGAATTACCTACGTAACTCAAAGTAATAAATTCAATATCATTAAGTTATGAACGCCTTTCCAGATGTTCATGTACTACATTACTGAGGTATTTGAAAAAAATCGGGGTCAGGCTGTGTTATGGACACGACCGTATGTTTCACGTGAATAAGTGTACCAAACGGATAATGTTTTCTTTATGCGAATTATATGTACATATAATTATTTTTGAATACACAGAAGTCCTTCGGATTTCGTTTAGTTACAAACGTAGTAGTGAAACGTGCACTATCTGCTACTAAATGTGTCTTTAATAATCGGTGTTCGCACATAATCGATGTCTATTCAGTCCAGCATCGATATAAAAGCAAATAAATCATCCATTTGCATAGCCTCGCTCGTCCCGACTGCAAGTGTACTGGCGCCGTCGTTGATAGGTTCGGACGCTTTTGTTCTTTTGCGTTCTCAGCAGACACGTAGAATTTTGTGGATATCCATTGATCACCATTAAATTTACTGATTGATGGATTGTTCTTGACAAGCCCTTGCCAACCGTATACGATTTCATATTTTGATTTGGCTTTTCGACGAATATAGGCCGATATTGCATTATTTATTTACTATTCTAATTTTAGTCTTTATATTTTTTCTATAGCATCTTCTCACTAATATTTTATATACGTAATTGATAGGCTTTGACAAGAGCTGACGATTGAAACTCAAACAAAGTCGAAGCTTCGCCGACTCAAAATTTATACTAAAAAAATTTGGTTGCCTGTAAAGTCGGTATACGGGCGAAAGTTTTACGTGACAACGACTTTGAATGGTAAAATCATTTTAATGTGAATATTCATTCGTATAGTAGGAAGAAGGATGAAATAATAGTAACAATTTAAAACATTTATTTATACAAAGAATTATATTTAAAACATTAATTTATACAAAGAATCTCGCACTGAATTTCATATTAACAAAATTTTATTTTTACCTTTACACATACATACGTATTTATATACAAATATACATACAATAACTTGCAATACATTTGCAAGCTATGCACTAATTCTCTAGCAAGAGCGCGGCAGACCGATCATAGTTGAGGAGAGAGACGCGGGCAGCAGGCGGGCCTCTCTCTCGTTCGGTGACTCATCGTTACGTTACCGAGCGTTACACTTTTTCAAAGTGACTCCCAGCCGCAACCTAATTTAAGACGTTGTCACGTCAAAAGAAATTTTGTGATGCAGCGAAACGTTATCAAAATAACGGCTGTTCCCCTTTTGCTCCACGAGATACTTTACAGTCCTGAATAAACGTAGCGAATTCTTCGCTATCGTGTGGTGTAATCAAATTTTGGATGTAAATGATAGATATTTAGCTGCAGCATCAAACTGTATCCCCCGATTTGGTTATTTATTAGTTTTCTGAATTACCTCCCACTATAGAAGCAAATTTAAAGACGTATTAATGTCAAAAATAGATGAAAATTGGCCATTCCCTCTTGTCTCAGCAACTATTGCACCTTATATTTTGAAAAAGTTATGCTGTAACAAACAGATTGATAACGGTCTGACCAACTCATTGGAGTGAGTCCGCAACAGTTAGATGGGCGATAACAAAAGTCATCGAGTAGTTTTATATATAAAACACCTACTCTCTATAAAATTTATTTTCTGTAGTATAGATTGTTTAGCCTTTTAATTGAATTGTTTTTTGTTCTTTCTTTCGATATTATTCTCAATTTTCAGAGTATCATACATGAAATCGATTCATGCCTAGTACAACTATTATGCGAGTTCTCGTGATCGTTTTATAAAACGATTTTGCTGTTACCAACAGTAACAGGATACGTCCTGCGCCGGTGCCGGCTGAGCGGAGGCTGCGGTCGCGATCGCTGACACGAAATAGGTATCACTGCGAAATTGCGCGTACGCAGCGAGGGTAAGATTGCATAGATACATTTGCGGAACGCTTTGAATGTCTATACATATTATTCTGTAGATTATGGGAGAACATGTGAATACAGTGTAAAATTTAATCAGCAATCTAAGAATCTTGAAATTACGAACATCTTAATACAAAAAAGTAACTTTATGGTAGTACCTAATATTTGTACGTTCTAGGACAATTAAGATTTATTGTCTTTTATCATAACCTTTTTACTGAAGAATAAGAAAAAATGCGATTTTTTTTAAATAACAATACAAGTATGCAAGATACGTACATTTTAATCTGATAATTAGACAGAAAGGTTTATGCTACAAAATACTACTCAAGAGTTTTGTAACATCGTGTCTCTTATAACAAACAGATACGTCATGTAAAACTCAGTCGTTAAAATTTTGAGAAAATTAACCCAAAAAATAAACCGCCACTGGAGTAGCACAGCACAATCCTTGCGTGTATACACCGCTGCGTTGAAAATAATATAAAGTTTAGGAACTAAATTTGATCTTTAAAACAGAAATCAACATATGTAAATTACACAGACGTGTGGACCCGTCGTACAATTGATTAATTGTGCGACGGGTCCACACGTCTCTAATTTCCCTTGTATTTGATAATAGGGATTATGCGCCTGCTGTCGATAAAGGTTAAATATTTTTTTTTGTAAACTTTTTTAGTTCAGCATTAAGCATATCTCTACTAATATTTTTTAATGATAATTATAAATCTTTAGGAAATAATTATTAAAAGTGCAAAAAACAGTGGAAATTCAAAATAGTTGAAAAGCAACTCAGATGATCTGACCAATAGCGATAATCATGTGTGACGTCAAAATCTATGGTCAACAAAGCGCTACATTGGCTTTGTGAAATTTATTGAAATCTATCGGTACAAATCGGTACAAGAAAAAACACTTTATCGGGTCCATTACTTATCGTATTTTACACATAGGCACAAAATAAAACTTATAAGTTGGTTTTTTGGCTCCATCCCCGATAATCGTAAAATACAAAATCGACTGCACAATACTTCAACAATTTATTTGTAGGTTAGTTGTTTGTTGTCATAGACTTGGACATCACACCAAGAAGCGCGGCACATGGCGAGGGTTCAAAATTCCTAAATCTCTTTGATATGTATTTCCAAAAAAAAAATTCTTACTGTATTTTAGTGTTTTTGTGTTGAGTATTTTTTTTACAAATATATAACGATAGAAGTTATCGTATAAAAAATTTGGTTGCCTGTAAAGTCGGTATACGGGCGAAAGTTTTACGTGACAACGACTTTGAATGGTAAAATCATTTTAATGTGAATATTCATTCGTATAGTAGGAAGAAGGATGAAATAATAGTAACAATTTAAAACATTTATTTATACAAAGAATTATATTTAAAACATTAATTTATACAAAGAATCTCGCACTGAATTTCATATTAACAAAATTTTATTTTTACCTTTACACATACATACGTATTTATATACAAATATACATACAATAACTTGCAATACATTTGCAAGCTAATTCTAGTAGTGCGCGCGCGGCAGACCGATCATAGTTGAGTGGGAGAGAGACGCAAGGCATTCGGCGGGCCTCTCTCTCGTTCGGTGACTCATCGTTACGTTACCGAGCGTTACACTTTTTCAAAGTGACTCCCAGCCGCAACCTAATTTAAGACGTTGTCACGTCAAAAAAAATAAGCGCATACATAGCAGAAAACGTAAACTTTATTTAAAATTAATTGTAATTTTATTTGTAATACTTAAATGTAAACAAGACAATAACTAGCCACGTCCAACCATAATGCTGCGTAAGCGTACACGACGACCGTCATGAGCTATTTAAATTCGTGCGAAGGAGCGGCCGCTCGCGGCGCGTGCGGCGGCGGTGTCCGCTTACCGGCCGACGATACATTAACCGATAGTTTAACTCGATCTGATCGGTTTCCACCACGGCTCGAAGTAGCTTCATCGCGGGCGACGTGCTACTGACGATCGCTTAAAAGTCGTCGTCGTCGGGCTATCAGGAAGGGAGACAGATACGATGTCAGCGGGTGTGAGGTATTTTTGAGACGACAACATCTCATGCGCTTCTCTGTTGGAGAAGTTAGCGGTACGGAAATGATCTTGTACATCGTAGACTGTCATCGATGAAATATAAGTGTATGGTACTTTGAATATCCATATATCATCAGCCAGCTCAGGATATGAAGTAAACACCTCCATCATGCATTTTACTCAGTACTATGACCTTCTGCTGAGGAGGTGTCGTAATTAGTGAGTTGCAGGTCGGTCTAGTCTATTGCATCATAACGAGTATACTCATTGAAGGATTTAAAAAAAATCCTATGTGATTCTCTTTGAAAATAGACGATCTGTCAAATACAAATGAAACCGCAGTAAACATAATGTATTAATACGCTACTACAAATTTCAAAATTTTAAAAAGCGTTGTTTTATAAATTACTTATTGATAACTGTCAATCGTTAGCTGATAAAGTTATATAATATGATGAGTATGAGACTAGATAATTGTAATGACGAAAAAATATTGAAAATACTTGCCATTACGATCTGCCCGTCCAGCACAAGCAGACGTTGTCACGCTCGAAACAAACGGCGGTACAAGTGACATTTCCTATCCCGGGTTTTCGTGGAAGATTAAACAGCATACTTCTACTGGTGGAATACATAAAACTTTTCGATTATAGGCCATTGATTTCCTCTAAGAAGAATGTATTTCAAATTCCAAAGACAGTTGGACAATCTGATGCTCCATCTCTGAAAAGCCCATTTCATCTCGATTCTTTCTTTCGTTTCGTTGATATTGCAACGTGTTGATCAGTTTAAAAAAAATAAATGGATGGCGTAAATGTGCGTGGTCAGTCCTATTGCATGCGGCGAATGTGTTATCGTAACATATCACGGTATAGAATAATTTTCTCTGAAATCCTAAAATTGTATATAAAAATTTATGAAATAGGAAGGTTTTATTTTGGAATCATGATCGGAACTACGAAAAATAAGTTTTTTTTCTGTCGCTACGGGATAGAGTTTAGTTTTTGCATGAATAAATTAGTACGACTCTGTATTTTCTTAAAGAGTTATCCCCTGAAATCGAACCCGTTCAAGTGCGTTGCTAACGCCGCAAGTCCCCTCGAAGCGATGGAATTACTCTGTGCTTAAAGTTGAGATTATCGTTGTTTACAGAGCGAGCTGTGCCGACCGCACCCGCTACATGCGCGCGCGCTGAGCGCGATGTCAATACACCCTGTTCACTCGTCACTGGAACCTAAAGAAAGTTGTACGTATAATTTAAGCCTATAGGCGATATTATTATTATCAATATTATCGTTTTGCAGATAATTTTGAATTAACTATGTTATTGCTTCAAGGTAATAAATTGATCGAAAAATGAACAGACGAGTATTTAATTGTTGAAATTTATTTAATACGGATCACCCGTATTAAAAAGATCGCTCATCTTTTCCCAATCGGAAATTACAAATGCTTAATTTTCTGTTTCAGGTGTCGAGAACATAACACAAATTAGATTACTGACCACCTATATGTATAATTGTATATATATACATTTTTTTTCTTGTCGCATACAGTCTTACGACAAGAAATTGAAATCAGTGCTGTGGAGATGTGATCTTTGCGTTTGACGTGTGTAGTGTCTTTAAAAGATGAATGATAGAATAGTGATGTTATAGTGCGGTGTGACCTGAAAGATGTCGCTGTGGTTCGGGCATATGGAAAGGCCGAACGAAATTAGATTGACATAAATCTATAGAGTGAATGTGTGTGATGAAGAAGTTGGCGAGGGTCACCCTAAAAAATCTTATGCAGGCCCAACGGGTAACATATTAAATTGCTTCACTGGCAGTGAACATATGCAAATATTGTGTTATGTAGAAATCTGTAGTTTCTGCCTATTATATATCTTTCAAGGAAATAAGCATGGGTTCATAAAAAAAATTGCAACGAAATTAAGTCTGTGTGTCATTTATAAACTCGAATACCATTCGATAAATTGGAGTGAAATTTATGGGGCTCTGTCCCACACGTTTGACAGTTTTAAAAGGTAGTTATAGAAATCCTTAATAAGGCACACTGTGCATTGTTACAAAAAAATACAGGCGAATTGAGAACCTCCTCCTTTTAGAAACGGCAATCAATTGAAATTTTTGTACAATTTTGTACAGCTGTCATGCAAAATATTTAGTTAAATAAATGTTATTGGACCTAATTTAAATAAATTATTATTAAAGGAGTATATTCAGTACATTGTAACAAATTATGTAAAAGTAGGGCAAATTTAGAGGCCAAATTTTGCCTCTTATTTTGTAAAAATTTTGGGAACAATGACCTTGCAGTAGGATTTTTCTTCATCATGACATACCGCCACACACCACATACCGCCAGACAAACAACTAACTATTTGGGGACGTTGGTATAGAAGTACTGGCTCACCCGCCTTACAGCCCCGACCTCGCACCACGCGATTTTTATTTATTACCTAGAATAAAAGAGGAGAGTGGCTTACGGATGACGAGGAAGCCGAGGCTGCATATGAAAAGGCCGTCCAAGCGACCCCTAACTGCGCATCGACAAAGTGCTGCTCTCAGTGGTTCCATCGAATGCAGCGACGTATTGATCTCAACGGACACTATTTTGAAGAATAATAATAATTTAAATAACTTGCTAGTTGGCTCAGTTTCTGATTTTCTAAGAACTTTCAGTTTGTCCCAGGTAATATTGTAGTTTTAAAGTATAGCAATAAATTAAATTGAATGTGGCGCGACTTGGTGATAAATATTGAAAACCGTCTCATGTCCATTAAACGGCGGGAATCTAGGGTAATTAAAATTTGTGCCTGTATATATTTTCATAAGAGAATGAAAATTTCGTTGGAAAATTGAGAAAAAATTTGATCTCGACAACTGCGCCACCTATCGGGAATAAATTATCATATCTCTCAAGTTGGATCAAACTGTACATAAAGTACAAAAAATTCATTATAATCGGTTCCGTATTTTAGAAGTTCACCGCGGACAAACAATGTTACACGAATTTCATATATATAAGCACTTAAATTCTCTATGTACAAATAAATGAATACCTGACTATGAATGATACTTCTTTTTAATTTCTATATAAAATATCAATATATAAAATTAAATATAACTTTTTAAGCAAAATGTTAATTTGACGTAAATTATACTAGCAAGAGAGTAAAAAATTAAGAACTCAATCAGAAACATCGTGTATGTCTTAGCATGTAAAAACTGACCAGTTGAAAACGCGGTTAGTTCAAGAACTGTCAGTTACGTTCTGACCCGACAGATAAGGGCACGAACACATGTATTCCGATATTGCCAATAGTAAATTATGATGATTTTATTCGCCAACTCAAATAGTTTTTACACAATGTACGATGCCTTGTATTGCTTTTTATATGGGCTACAATGCCACTAGTTATACGTACATGTTTATAAATAGAGTTGCATAGGTTTCAGTCGCCCGGGGAATAGTAAATTTTGTAGTTCCCTTATTTAAGTATTTAAATTCAAAAGGTTCCAAAATTTACAGAAATTCTGGAGAACTTTTCGACAAGGATAAATTTGGTATTGTGTATTGTACAACTTACAAATCACAAAATCATGTACGAACGTTTTATGATTTAAAAAATACATTTGTTATAAAAGTTTTTATACGTGTGCCACTTATTGGTATATACATGGATACAGCTACAGAATATTTATGATATGCATCAACAATATTAATTTGTTATTAAATAAAATTAAGACTACGTAACGAATAACAGCAAATAGAATGTAAAACACAAATCAACTTCCAATTATACCTGAAATAATAATGTTCTTCATGAAGTATGAGCAACTGCTTGCAATAAACAAAGTTTTTTTTTGACAAAAATAACAGGAAAATTTCAAATTAGGTTCAAATTCAATTTGCACCTTAATCCAAAAGGCTAAAAAAATATCTAGAAATTTGTAAAATCTGAAAGTGCACGTTTATAACTCATAATTCTGGTTTTTTTTTTTGTTATAATTTGATAAAGCAGTACAGCATTCCCAAATACTCCCCATTAAGAATTCGTGCAAATATCATTACTTTTATCTATAAATTTTAGTTTTATGTGCATTTTTAACAGGATTTTTCCTTTCTAATAAAATTTGTGCCATTTGCATTAAGAGTTGATTCTGGAAATCACAGTATGTATTTTATTTGATCTAAAAGTATCAATGGATTAATTAGAAAATTGTTACGAGTACATGCTTCTTTATAATTGGTTTCGAATTTAGCTTATGTAATACAGGTTATAATACATAATGAAAACGTTCGATTGTAGTTGACTTTTGAAAATACTAAAAAATTTTGTTCCAGGATCAATGTCTATATATTTTTGTCCATCCTTCTTCATTAAAAAACGTCTACGATCCGTTTATGTGAAGGCTGTAGTAGGTAGGTTCAGGGTGCCTAGTAATATTATAAACTGCGTAGTATTTCGAGGTGTGCTTTCAGATAATATGACGCAGTTAAGTCTATGTTAAGTGGTCTTTCCGACGACATAGATAAAAATAAAGCACACCATACACAAAAAATAGGCTCGCGGCACTCCTGTGGCTCTTCTCAGTACTAATCGACTGTGGAGAATTGTTCGTTCACTTCTCAATACTAGCGCAGGGATTAGCGGAGTCACGGCCAGGATAATTCGGAAATATGAAAGGTTGCTGCGACTGAAATGACTATTATTTTTGAGAAATGCGTGATCGAAGGTAGGTTTCCTGACGTTTGAAAGGAAGGAAGTACTCGTAGTACTGCCAAGAATTAATGGTAAATATATGATGGACCCCAAACCATATCGGCCATTAACGCTTTTTCCATTGCTCGGGAAGACATTAGAGCGGGTTATCCTTCGAGGCTCGGGTAAAGTTTCAGGTGATTTCTCAGACAGTCCAGTATGGTTTTACGAAGGGGTGGTTCACTGTAACCACGTTGACCTCAATGCTGGATTTGCTTAGGGTCTCGACCAGAAAGTATGTGCAGCTAGTGTTTTTGGACATCTCTCGAGCATTTGATAACTTCTGGTGCTCGTGATTTTGGTCAAGCTAAGACAGAGAGGCTACCCACCTAACACCTTACCATGCTAAAGAACTACTTCTCGAATAGACGAGTAGACCTGTTTGTGGGCTTCCGGATGGGATAGAAAACGACCACCATGGAATGTCTACAAGGGTAAATTTTGCTGAACGACATGTTTCGCGTCTGCCGTTGCTGACGGCCTGTAAATTGATCGCATACACGGATGATGTGACAGCCACAATCGAGAACAATTCCAGGGCTAAATTAGAAAGAAAAGGAAGCGAGCTACTCACGGCGTTGTCAGCATGGGGGAAGACAAATTGTTTGTCCTTATTCTCCCGAAAATCGGCAAACTATTACAGTTAAGGGGGATTGTAGTGCGCTCCTGTACTTAAACTACTGAGCGCGTCGATTGCAGCTGTCGCATACTTTAAGGTTATTGGTCCAGTATAGACGCCACTGTTAGCTTTGGAGTTCACGCAAAGAAGACCGAGGAGCGTGAGGCTTAATGTTTTGGGAAAATGTTCTAGGTGTCTGCGCCCTTTTAGGGGCTCAGATATCCGGCACTAAGACTAATATACCAGCTAGCTTTTGAACCGATCATCAAGTATTTGGACCAATATGGTTTTATAGGGTTGATTACCACGTGGTACGGAGCTCGCTGTTGAGAATACTGAAGCCGGCCCTAATCCTTATGACCAGTGGTTATAGGTCATCAAGCACGCATGCGTTGTCTGAGCTGGCGGAATCTTGCTGGTTGATCTGGTAGTGGTTTGGCGTGGTTCTGCGGGCGTTTAACGATTGAATAAAACACCGAGGGAGGTCAGAATCATTCGAAAGAAAGGATACGACGAAATCTGCTGTGCATGGCAGGAGCGGTGGAATGGCGCAACTGAGAGACGTCGGGGAGAGGTTGCGTTGTGGCTTTTTTCTCGCATTATCACAGATGTTTTTGGGTTTTGGCTGTCTTTGGAAACGTTTACACTAGATGAAATTGAGTTAAAGAAAAGAGAGTGACTGTGGATGGGCAGAGGAAGGTAGAAATCATGTGTTGTAGGACTGCTCTTTGTATGCGGACAAAAGAACAGAAATATTGAATGGATTAGAATGTTCAAGAGAGGGTCCGGTTCACTTCGATGATCTCATAAGGATAACAAGTAACTTTGGAAAATATAAAGAGTTTTTTCATAAATACAACAACAAAAGAAAAGATTTATGAATAAAAGCGTGGAATGAAAAACTTAGGACTTTATGATCGAAATGCATGGCCGAAATGCATCTTAGTGACGTATATAGCCTTGGGCGGCAGGCTCGCTAGATAATATATTGGGACTTGAATTTAGAATCAGATGTAGGGGTTCCTCTGACCCCGTGCTTTGGCCTTTATCACCCTTCTAGTAGGAGAGGCCTGTGTGGAGGTGGGGTAATCTATCCTATTGAGGAATAAGCGTGACTTTATTAACAAATAAAAAAAATATTATAATTCTTAACGCTTCTCTAAATCATGACGTTTTTACCGACATGTCTAATTAAATGTAGCTTTTTAAATGAAATTTTCTTCTCTTGTATCCGTTGAACTAGCTAACAGTAACAAATAGCATATGTAGTTAATGTTGTATCGTAATATCATGAACGTCGACATATCGTATCGCAGATATCGTATACATTCAACGTCGACATATCGTATCGCAGGTATCGGCCACTGTGTGTGGTGGCGCTATCGCTACTGGGCCCACGCCGCATTGCAGCGTACACTTATCGATATGATATGCATTTAATGTGACAGGACAGCTCATCTACTGTGGTAAACGACCAGTACGACGGTCGGTTAGCTCATTAGGTGTCCTTTTACAATCATATTTTTACAGTATTCAGTCGAACTTGATTTATTTGTAAAGAACTCGATGAAGGGTTCTTTAATCGAAAATTTGATTAATGTATTTTAGTTTTTAAAAAATCTATAAATTATACAGTAGTATTTCAAATTTAAATTTAATTTACAATTCTAATCACGGTTAACTAGAAAATTATTGCTGATTTTATAAAAAATACTTTTGATGTTAGTTCTCTAGGTACGCACATAAAATCTAATCATTCACCTGACTCTCCGAACCACATAGGTCCCCTATTTTACACCATGAAGAAGGAAAGGCCTAGACGTAGAATGTGATACAATCTGGCACGTAAAATCCACCCCACTAACCTATGACGCAACAGTTGTCCGATGTTCGGCTACTGAGTCTTTCTCAAGCTCTGCGACGTCAAATCGAGATGCTACGCGCATACGCATAGTACACGATACCTTGTATTATTTTTACTCTTTGTATGTATAGAGCGAAAATATTTGAAAAATATAAACACAAAAGCCGCGTATGTCGATAAAGTAAAAAGGAATATCAAAATAAAATTATTAATATATATATATGGTTCTGTACAGTTTCTGGTCCGTTAGTTAGTATTATTAATGTCAACACCTATTTACTGCATTTGTTCTAAATCCAAACTACAGTACAATGCGCTAAAGTTTGCCGCTCTGAATTGCCTACGAATGATGTAATGCACAGGTTTAACACTCTGCCTTCCTCCCACTGCGTGCCAATTTTACGCCATTGCGACGCTTTCGTGACTAATTTCACAGCGGCAGAATTTAGTGCATTGTACTGTACATAATATGAAGAAAAGCCTGTAGCGATTCCGACCAACTGCACCTACATTGCGGTCGCTCTATAAATGACAGAGATTAAGTACTCGATTGTCTCAAATAACGTATTAGATCTGCTTTCGGCCGCCGTATCGTATGTATCCAGCGGCGTGTTACAAGAAATCTGTCAAACATTTTAGGCTGTGATGTAACGGCGCGGAGGAGCGGCGGGCGTGACGCGCGTTCCGCCGCTCCAGTGGTCCGCCGACGGGTTTAAACGAACGAAAAATCTGACATTCGGTAATCAACACCTCGACGCGACATCCGATATCGGCCGCTGCGGCCGAACTGGGGAGCTGTGAAGTGACTTTCCTAGTTTCTGATTAATGATGATGTCTAGCTAGATTTTTTTAAAATACGTCAATAAATGCTGTAAGTAAGCAGGTAAGCACGAAAAGCATTTCAGAGCGTCCGAAGTCGTAACAAGTGCTCTTGATAGGAGATTGTAGTTCGGGAAATAATACGGTCAGGATTGAAGCCGCTGTCGGAGTCATGGTCGAAGTTCGGGATCGAGAGTGGAGTCAGCCGGGGTCGGGACTGTAGTCGATATTGTGATCAGTTCGACTTCGACCGTGTATAAAGTTGGAGTCAATTCAGCCCACGGGGTAAATCGAGGTCGAGATCAGTCAGAATCGAGGTTGTAGCCGAGATCGGGGTCAATTGAGCTTAGGGTAAGTCGAAGTTGAGATCAGTCAGAATCGAGGTTGTAGCCGGGATTGGGATCAATTGAGCTTGGGATTAGTGGAAGTTGAGATCAGTCGGAGTCGAGATCCTGGTCGAGATCGGGATCAGTGGGAGTCATGACCTTAATTGTGATTCAGGTTACTAGGAGCGAAGGTTGTAGTTGAAGTTGCAATCAGTCGAGCACGATCAAAGTTGAGATTTGTGGAAGTCGAGCTGATGTTATGTGAAATTGTATTTTATGTCTACGATGGCGAAACTGTAAGTAGTCGCTTGTAAAAGAATTTAACGCCAAACATTGTTAATTTAAATATAAAAATAGATTAATTGATCAATTAATGTTCAAGGAATTGGCTTGCAAACTTTCAAACATGCTTTTGTCGGCCACATTTTATGCGTCCTTATCGCGAAAATAAATCCTTAGTTTATACTGACTATTTCACTCGTGTAGACGTAGAATGAATTTCTTTACCTTTTAGGTGTAAACAACCTCTCGTTGAGTCGTGCTCTCGTATTCTGGTTCTATTCACGACATCAATCCCCGTCGTATTGTCTGTTTCGATCCCGGTCCTGTTCTCATACCAGTCCCGGTTCTGCTCTCACTTCTGATCGTAATCTCGCTCTCGGTCTCACTCTATCAGTATGTAAATTATGCAGACGGCGATTTCAACCGCGTGGTATATTATTAAATTTAGGTTCATTTTGAATTCTATTTGAACTATGCAATTTTGAAGAGACACCAAGCATTTTTATGGATATTTCAAAATTTAATCGAATCACGAACTAAATAAATTTTATTTCGATCTATTTACATATTACACACTTAGTTATAATTACTATTCCCCAGGAAATATGTATTTTCCCGGAATATTAAGCATCCTATATTACGTTGCGTCCCATAAACTCAGCGCTGGATTTACACTAGGGGCGGTCGGGGCTAGTGCCCAAGGCGGCAAAATTTGGAAAGTGATTAAAAAATTTTGTCAAAATTACTCAATATAATTAGATAATTCTCTTATCTTATAATTTTTTGTTTAATGGATAATTCCAGAAATCCAATTCATGCATTATTTGTTAAATCGATTTTTTTTATTTTGGCACTTTTAGTTAAAATTAATGATTAAAATAATTTCATGAATTTATTTTCTTGATGATTCAAAACAATAATAATTATATTTTATTTTCTGAAATAAAAAAATAATTTGTAGTCTTTACGAAAAATTGAAAAGATTTTTGAATAATTCATGCATTTTACAAAAAATAGATTATAATCAATCAATAAGTTTCTTAAAAATTCAATAATTTATTGTTTACATCTTTTAATTATATTTTTATTCTTAGAAAAAATTATTCTTTTTTATTTTTCAAAGTATATAACACATAATAATTTTTCTGAAATAAATTAGTTATTTTATTTAAAAAAAATTACGACTTTACAAATACAAAATTATAACTTTAAGCAAAATTTCAGTGTTAAGGCGGCATATTCTACAATGCCCAAGGGCGGCACTGAATTTAAATCCGGCCCTGCATAAACTATATATCTATTAGGAAAAATCTTTTTGATGCATTCTGGTATGAAAGAAGGACTAACTAACAATACACAATGTCCCATTTATAATACTTATTAGGTGTATCTAAGTCTAAAAGGCAATATCTATACTACTACATAAATTTGTAGCGTCTGTTCGAACATTTAATATTTTGTGAGATTTTGTGATTAATATATGTTTTATGATTTACTGATCGTATTTATATAATTTTCAAAATTTACATGAGCCTGTCCGTCTGTATCTCCTTTTATTATTTAAGAATGGTTTCTGCGATCGTAATAAAAATTGATATAGAGAGACTGTTTGTCCGTCTGGCTGTCTGGATGTTCTTTTGTATCTTAGGAACGAATCAACCGATCTAGATGAAAATTGGTGTACAGGCAAAACATATTGTCGTTCAATGATGGACTATTATTTGACTGTTTCTGCGGTTTATCAATACACTGTTTTATAACTTCAAAATTGTTCGACCGATCTTGATATGAACATTACTATAACAGGAAGATCTCTGAAAAAGAAAACTAGCATTCGTATCTGACGTAGCTATTTGGGCATTAACTTATTGAACGGAACTACTGAACCGATTCTAAGAATTAATTGTATAATGAGAAGCTCTTTGAGTAAAATAGACTATTAACATTTCGCTTTGTCTTCATCTCCACATTTAGCCTTTTACAGATACTATAATTTTTTTCACTCATGGAAAGCTACATTATTCCCAAGTAATATGGTATAAATTTTATTCTGGTATTAGCATTTGCCCCGGTTTCATCCAAATTGAAACTGTGACCGGTAACGGAATCGAAATCGTAAACAGACACGAGGAACAAAATGGAGGGCCGAAATCGAAATCAACTGTGGAGCCAAAATTAGAATCGACATTAAGACCGGAACCGGAATCAGAAGCAGTACCGAAATTAGAATTGAAAGCGGGAGTAAAATCGGAATCCACTCGAATCGAGCCCAGATCCGGAATTAAAAGCGGGACTGCATTCGGAATCGAGTGGGAGACAAACTAGACACGAGGATAGGACGAGGATCGGATACGACAACGGGACAGCAATTAGGCTCGTGATTAACATCGCAATCGGTCGATATATGAGATGAAGGAATTCATTCGACGTCCACGCGGGCGGAATCGCGGGCGGAAGCGAGTACACGTATAATGTTTAAATTTCGTCGAAGATGGAGCACGGTTCAATTTGCGAAAACTGTGCTTATCAAACGAGTTAGATTCCATGTTTCATGTCGCGTATTACGTGATCACTTACATAATGCGTCATGCGGCAAGTGTGCATGCCATTTTGTGGCACAACTCAGGTATTCTAATTTCTATATTACAAATTCTCAGACAATCTAACCGAGAACTATTAAAGCAAAGAGATTCGGTGCATTCTTGCAAAGATATTTATTGAAAAATTACTCCAATAACATATTTTTTTAATTTTAATATAAGTATTCAATGGAGGTCGATTCTAGCAATGATAGATAAGGCAAGCGTGGCAGCAGTTATATCTATCTATGAGAAATTTTTAAGTTTAATACATTCAACGCCAGCTCCTCCGGCGTAGTGGGAATGGGAATAGTTTACATGTCCTTCTGTACAGCGGACAATGTTTTTATTTCTATATTTTATTCCACAATTTTTTTAGGCACTGTAGATATCTATCTATAACTATGACAAATTCCAATTTCATAGTAATAATATATGTAATAAAAAAGCTGTAATAGGTCAGATATGGTGAATGTATGAGTTGTTTTGTAACACAAAACCTAAAAAGGTGCCTGAAACTGTAATTGTAATATTTTTCACTCCCCACAATTTGAAGGATTTGAAGAATTCAATGTGGTAATTACATCCCTTTGACCCATCGCTCGTCGATGAGAAGCGGTACAAATGTATAACATTATTACCTACCCATTATGTTCGAATCATGATAAAGGGCAATTTCACCAATGAGTTTTTTTAACTTAAGTCAAGTTTAGTCACTGCTTCCGTGTGTCCGACAGCACAGCCACGGTCGTTGTCATGAGAATAGCGAGAAGGGCAACTAGCGGCCCGCGGAGGAATAACCCTCGACACGCACTGAGCCAGCGTGGTGGGCGCAAGGAAGGTCCAAGGCTTTCAATACGAAATAAAGAGACTGTGGGAGGAAATGTTTCGGCATTAACATTATTCCGCGTTGATTAGTACTAATTTTTTTCTACCTGAAAGAAATTTAGACCGCCTATTGAGATTAAATAAGAACAACTATATTTTTTTACATCTGATAAATAGATTGATACGTATTACAATTCACTGATACCGTGCATGCGTATCGATTATTAAGCCAGTTCCAAAATGCACAAAAACTTCAAATTCGCCGATTACAATATTTTACGCTCTCGCGTAATTGGATATTTCATTATCGATATACTGAATGTGTATACAAGGCGTTAGTAGTTAAATGACATTGTAAGTGTCGGGTGTAGCCGTGTGCAGTAACAGGAGCCCCTGAGAGCGGCGGCGCGGGCGCAGCAGAGCGAGAGCGCCTTCCTACTTCTCATTTTACGGAACGACATACCGATAGGAAAACGTTATTGATCGGAAATCTTAATAAATTCACATTCACTATTTGATTTCAATCAAAAAGATGAACTGTTCCGATATGCGATCATTATTATTTGCCATGTACGTATGTTTATTGATACCTATACTGATAGGTTGGATGTATGGCTAAAATAAATTACATATTTTTTATTTTATACGATTTCAATAGTATGTTCGGATTCTTCCTCTGTTAGCAGAGGACTATTATGTCATGTTTATCGGCGACGTATAATTAATAGCAAGCGTCACCAATTTATGTTACAAATATGCACGAACAACCAATATTAATTGTATGAAAAAATGATGTGTTTATTTAATTTATATTGAATAATCATTATCGAAAACAAAACGATTAAATAAAATTAGCTTGCAAATCTCATACAATGTGACTGATTTACTCTTGATTCATCTGCTATTAGGAAAAAAAAAATTTTTTTTCCTAATAGCATCTGATATTGAATCGAGAGTATATATATATACATAACAATCGGTTAACGTCTATAAATATCAATACTAGTGCCAATTAAGTTTTGACCACCGCTCCCTACACTTGTTTAGTTCCAAGAAATCATATAAATAAAGTATAAATAACATATATAAATATGTATGATCTATAAAATTGCACACTCTGTAATCTCTACTTACCCATCCGGGAAATAAGCGTGACTTTATTATAATAATATTATAAAATATAGTACATGTAAAGTTCATAGGTCACGGATTAACTTATGATAGTACATAAACTCATACGAAAAATCGATAAAGCTATTACATAGAGCTTAAATACCTAAAAGTAAGCGAGCCGGCGGAGTATCGATAAAAAAAATACACGGGCGCGCCAATAAAGTGGATGCTTTCATTTACGAGATTCGTAAACATAAAAGGGTGAATTTACATTTTGATGTTCTCGAGTGCTTTAGGGAGTAAAACCTCGCTCGCTCCCTAAAATTTTAAATCACCATTTGCATATGCTTTGAGTTACATAAACGACACTTTTGGTAGACGCGCCGGAGCGACGGCGGGCCTTGCGAGGAGGAGGCGGGTGAGGGGCGGGGAGAAGGGAGGCGACAGAGTACTAGCTTTAACACTAGCTAATAACAGATTTGGTTTATATGATTCGATGGCGGTTCATTGTCAAATGGCAAGAAACTGAAAGTGTTAAGTACATGCGAGGTTAAGTACATACATACCATTTAGACGAAGAGAAGTCGTCTGTGGACATATTTAATTTTTGCAATTTTCAACCCTTTGACTTTATTTGTCAGGGTATATATCTGTGCGTTTAGATCAGTCATTTCGCGCTACCGCCTGATGTTTCATTGATCCGGCCCACGTCACGTATACATGTCTACTCGACGACGATACAATCCGATGATCACGATGATGACTTTGACCTGATTTCTATGAAAGAACTTCTTACATGACGACAGCGTCGACTTGGAATTTGATAAACAGCAACTTCAAATACGATCTGACGGCGTGGCCGAAGGACAGTAGCACAGAGTCAATTTTGCGAAGCTCGACGCCGAGCGGGCGTGTTGTGACGCTTTAAAGCGCACGTTTCCCGTTCAAATGTGCGCCGTCTCGCCTTAGCTTTAAGTGTGTTTCAGCAGCTAAAATTTTAAAACGTCTATTTGCATTCGCTTTGAGCAATAAACGACACTTTCTGAAGTGTACGCGGGGAGCGAGACGAGAGGGGCGCGGGGGGTTGAGAGGGCGGCGCGGCGCGGCGCGGAGGGGGAGCGGAAGGTAATCAGCGTAATGCCAATCATGCAAATGCCGAGATCCGGCTGAAAGCCTCAACCGGCTCGTTTCAGGAGTTAAAATGGAGATCCATTTAGCGGAGTACGCGACTCACATACGGTAGGCGTTTCGAACTGCTGACGAATCTAATTGCTTGACAATCTGTAAGCTATCTTTGTGGGATGTTTACATATTTGTATAACTAGCCCCCGGCCCAAGGTTTCGTCTGCGTGGATCTTTATCAAAACTTCAATCCAAAACTTGATTTTGGTCTCATTACTATTCCGTTTTCGATCCTACTTCCGGTTATAATCTTTTTTTCCGTTCCTTTTCACATTTTTCCCGTATCGGGTTCATTGACGCTTTCCCTCTCTCTCACCGTCACTCCATATTTACCTCTTTCATCTTCCCTCCCCCGCCCCCTTTTGGATATTTATTTTTTACCGCCAATCCTTTCCTTCCCTTGTCTATTGTTTTTGCTTGCTTTGCTAAGGTAAAGCGAGCAAAAATCGTGGACAAATAAAATAAAAATATCGACTCCTAAATTGTCCGTTTCTAAGAAAACATACAAACAAATCGACGAATAAACAAAAATAACTTACATTTTATGAAAAGATGATATCAGTATATTAAATTTTATTAAAATCGATTATATCACGGCGAAGAGTTAAAAGCATTATTTAGAGAAATAAGCTATAAGTCTTTTCCACAGACAGTGAATTTTTCAGGGATATAAAGTAGTCTACATAGTGATATAGACGTTTCCGACGTTTAAACTAACTCTATACAAAAAATTAGGTTGATCTGTTGGTTCGTTATTGCGTAAACCAAACATAAACCAAAAAAACGAACAAACGTACTTTCTAATTCGTAATATTAGGATAGTTCTTTAACGAATGGTAAGCAACTATACTAAAATTGGCGAGTAAAGTTGATATTGTTTATAATAAAATTATTGGAAAACAATAAAATTAGAATAAATTCAAACAAATTTATGCAATAAATATTTGTTTGTGTTCATTTATCACTGATTACTGATACAAGGAATTTAGATATTTATCATTGTATATTTGCATATGTAATTATTTAATGAGAGGTTGTTCATTAATACATAATATATATATATATATACCAATAAACATCCAAGGTAATATTTCCTTCTAAGAAATTTCAACTCCATATTTAATACTTTTCTTCTACTGTTGCCTTAAAATTATTATATTCAGAATTTGAATTATATTTGTATCACAAAAATTCTAACGTTGTATATAAATGGCATATCCAGACAGAAGAACTGAGAGCAACACTCAGTGAAATATTCCAAGAATACCGATTTTCAATTTTGATCAGGAACCTTAAAAAACCAAAACCAAAACATAAGCATTGGACAGACATACAAATTGTCGACTCTTGTACAAACGCACTGGGGTCTTGTACATCAAAGACAATACGAAAAGGAATGTCAAGTGACGTTCGGTTTCCATTAGCCGCGTTAATATTAAAGCGGCGTACGAACGCCTCCCAAAATTTCAATTCACTTCATTTACACATTAATCAGCAACGATTTATTTTATTCACAAATATATTTCGCTAAAGGGTGCTTGGTGGATGCAACATGGCGGCGTCTTTTCCGACTCCATTTTGTATTCAGAGCGCGGTCGCCGAGGAGCGAGCGAGTCGGCTTAATGTCGCCATTTTTAAATATTAAAATTACATTATTTCTGCCGACGCCGTGGTCGAGTGGTTGAGCGGTTACGAACTTGAAGTTCTATTCCCTGCCATCAGAATGAGTTTTAATGAGATGAGGACGCGGATAGCCCAGGTTGCGGCATCTAAGTTTCTTATTAAAAAAATAATATTAAAATTTAACTTAATACTCAAATTTTAATATTAAAATGATATTAAAATTTAACTTAAAAAATGAATCGTCGATAAATGAAATTCACTTTTATAAATTCCATAATGTAAAAATGTGTACACCTTTACATTAAACGCTATTAAAATTTATTTTAACTATGTGAGTACTACGAGTTCTTCGTATTTAAATGTGAGAAGCAATATCTATCTGACTTCGATATTTATGATGTGAGTGCTATATGAATGTTTAATTAACGGTTAAATGATTTATTGAAAAAGTTTTTAATGTATATTTCTATAAGCGAAATACCACTGCACTGACTGATTGACTCATCATGAGATCTCAGATACTATAAGTCCGATTGACTTCAACTTTGACATAGTTACCTTTTAGGAATGTAGGCCCTCATTAAAAACGGATTTTACGCAAATGTTATTAAAAAAAATAATGCACTATTTTATGGCATCTGCGAAACTATAGGGCCGATTGACTTAAAAGGCATAGTTACTCTTTTCGGGACATGGACGCTGAAAGAGAACAGGTTATAATTAAATTTTATCCAAAAAAAAGGTTTTCATCGTTTTATGTCTATCCGAGCGAATCGGCGGGCAAAAGCTAGTTATACGTTGAGAGATATTGAATAACGTATACATTATAAATATATATTGAAATCAGCAAATATTAGCACGAGTTTTATAATGCCCCATTGTTGTTAAAATGCATTTTAACTGTTATTATTATTATACTATTATTATATTAGTTCGGAAAAAAAGTTTTTTCGTATTACACAAGTAAAAAAATCCACTAAAATCTCTGGTTGTGCTGTTTTTATCTGCCTAGATTTGATACCATTTAATAGATGGCATCTTAAAAAAGAAAAATAAAATTAAAAATGGTTTCCTGCCATTTTTCTATTGTTTTTCTATCCACCAAAATGAATGAATCTAACGAAGACATTCAAAAAAGGGCAAAATGCGACAAAAGTCGCGAAAAAATTTGTAAATTATGGACCTAATGCAGCGTCAGTAAGAGTAGCACAAAACTGTTTCAAGTGTTTTCAGTTCAATAATTTTAATATCCAGGATGAATCTCGCTCTGGTCGACCTGTAACAGATAAAGTCGATGCCATCTTGGAAAAAGTAGAGCAACATCGACATATTAGTTCTCACGACATAGATAAAGAGCTGGAGATTGACCAGAGAACAGTTTTAACCCATTGAATAAAAACTGGATATACAAAAAAGCTCGACGCTTGGGTCCCACATGAGCTCATTGAAAAAATCTAATGAATCATGTACTCATTTGAGTTCTCTATTGAAACGTAATGATATCGAACCGTTTTTAAAAGACTGGTCACTGGTGATGAAAAATGTATTACTGTAGGTAATTCATTTTTCATGGTAATTTTCATGTTAAGGACGAGAACGTGTCTTAATATTATAACGATTATAATAACATATTATTTGGTGATACAGACAGGAACATGCTAAAAAGATCATGATCAAAAGGAAAGCAAAAAATTATAACAAAAAAACATGTGTATTCAATCTGGTGCATCAAAATATAATGGGAAAGCTAATCAAAAAACTGGAAATTGAATTATTCATAAAATATAATGATATTGACATATTAATTACTACAGAATATTGGCCTAGAAGTCACCAGTTCATGTTTAACTTCAGTCTGCAACAGAGAGCAAGTTCGTTCATCAGAGAAAAAGCAATGCTTGGCGGTTCACTGATAATACTTAAAAATAATATAAAATACGAAGAACGTCCAGATATTGTGAGTCTATCTGTTAAGCGAACTATTGAAGTGGCGTGCAAATTCATCCATATGATGGTTTTGAAAAAAATATGGATGATATTTTGTATATAATCAGTAATAATAGTAATTATATTTCTGTATACTGAGATTTTAACATAAACTATTAGAAACTTCTTATCTATGTACTACAATTAAATCCTTATTTCTATTACAATTTAGAATATTTAAATTTGAAGCCGACTAGAGACAGGTGCATCCCCAGCTCGCCTTGATATTATGTTCACAAATATTAAACCACAGTATAAGCTGGTTACAAATAAATTATCATCTGACCATTGTAGACAGCTAGTTACGTTGATTGAAATCAGCTGCGAAAAAAATAGAAAACGTAAAATAAAAATTGTACCTGTGAACACCGATCCTCTTGAGAGTTCGAAAATAATGTATTACTAAAGTTGTCTAATCTGAAATATTATAACGACCCCAATAAATATACAGTTTATTGTTGACTTTGACCAGGTCTGAAAGTAATAAAGTCTTTAGATCAAAAAATAGTAATGTAAAAAATGCAATCATTTAGCGATTGGACAATGGTGGGCATTCATATTATCAGGGGTACATTACCTGAACTATACGAGGACAGATTGTATAATAATTCGGTTATGTTTATAAATTATGCAAGAAATTATTCCGAAGTATTTAAGCGTGTATGCGCAGCCGCAAAATCAATATTTCTCCGTAATAAAAAAAAAAATGCAACTATGATTAAAACTACTTGGAATAGAGAAACTGGAAAGTACACTATGCGTCATTTAGAATTTCGAATAAAAATAGTCGATAAAACTTAAAACAGAAATGTAGACATGGCTTTTGCTTTTAAACAATTTTTTACGAACATTGCAGTTATAACTACACAACTTCTAAAGTCATCGCCCACTCCCGCTGAATCTCTATTGAAGCGTAACGTCGAAGATTGTGGCGTAGCATTTGAATTTGCACATGTCAATTATAATGATATTCTTAAAGCCCTTAAATCTATAAAAATGAAAAAGACTGATGAACGAGATCTTGATGCCGGCTCTATGAAAATAATTAATGCAATAATAGACTGCATTGCTCCGTGTTAAGTATCGATTTTTAATGCTTGTGTTGGTGGTGGTGTGTTTCCAGATCTAATGAAGTAAAGTAAAATAATTCCAATATTTAAATCCGGTAGTATATCCGACTCTTCGAACTTTAGAACGATATCAATGTATACACTCATAGTAAAATTTTTGAAAATATGATCGTAAATCAATTATCGCGGTATTTTAATAACAACAATTTGATGAAAGCTAAACAGTTTGGGTTTACAAAGAGTCGCTTAACAACCGAAACCGGTGTTTGAGCTCATTCAGCAGATTTTTGGTGTCTGGGAGGAGTCACAGGACGCAATTGGTCTTTCCGGGAATTTATCCAAGGTATTTGATTAGGTAACTATGCCACTTTAGCGTACGAGATCTCTTCTCTTGGACTTCTGGAGTCATATTTGAGTGGCATAGATCAGAGCATTGATATTAATGGTGAGAAGTTTTCGGGATCTACAGTCCGTATGGGTGTACCACAGGGTTCTGTTCTTGGACCATTTCTATTCCTAGTTTATTTTAATGATCTACCACACTTTGTGCAGGACAAGCGGGGGATTTTACTGTTTCCTGTTGATACTTCCTTGCTTTTTAAGGTTAATGGACAACAACCAGATACTGACGAAGTAAACAGTACTATGTCAGAAGTAGTCGAGTGGTTTACAATTAACAGTCTTTAGTTCAATGAGAAAAAAACCAAAATTATTAGATTTTCGTTATCTAATACTAAATTTCTCGATACAAATGTGCATATGGACATATCCACATTATCCAGTATTTCGTCTCTGACGAGATACTGGATAATGTGGATACGACCCTATTTCTTGGTCTGACTTTGGATATAAAGTTACAGTGGAATTTACATATAACGAAATTGGCAAAAAAGCTTAGTTTTGCAGCATATGCAGTCAAAAGAATTCGGTGGCTTACAAATGAAAGCACCGCGAGATTAGTTTATTTTAGTTTCTTTCATAGTTTCATGACCTATGGAATTTTGCTATGGCGTTATACAGCCGATATAAATACCATTTTCGTGCTGCAGAAGTGGGCTAATCGTGTCATTTACAACTTGATACCGACAGCATCTCTCAAAGAAAAATTTAAAGCAATTAATATTTAACTGTACCATCACAATAAATGTACGAAAACCTGATATATCTCAAAAAAAAAAATATGAAACCGTTCCAAAAAATTAGCGACATTTATTATATTAAAATCAGACATAAGAATGACTTTGCTGCTCATAAAACCAGACTCAGCAAAGTTAGCAAATCATTTAAGGGACAATGTGTGCGCTTTTATAAAAAGTTATCTGGTAAGGGTTATTGTGCCGTATCTGAATATATTAACGAAAAAACCCGTGGGACTGAACTGCTCGACTATGAAGCTGTTTAATGTAATTTTCATAGTTTTCTTGATTAACTATCATCTATCCTTGAGCGTAACCGAATTTAGAATCAGTATTCAGCATGGATGTTAATGTTAATACCAAAAGAATACCAAAACGCCGCATTTCAAGTGTAATTTTGTTACCTACGAAACAAAGATATTTTTTGTATTTGATATTTCTGATTTGATTTGATTATTCATTATGAGCTTTTACCGTCGGGCCTCAATTCATCAATCACTAATTCGGATGTCTACTGCCAATAGCTGATGAGACTCGAGCAAGTAGTAGAGAAAAAACGGCCGGAATCGATCAACAGAATGTGGTTTTTCACTACGATGACATCAGAGCACACGTATCTTTATCCACTCAGCAAATATTGAAAGAGTTTGGTTGGGTAGTGTTAACGCATCCACTATATAACCCTGACAAAACTATTTGTCGCAGTTATTTGATCAGTAGTCCCAAAATTTCTACAGCAATGGGATTATGTCGCTACTCACAAAATGGCAACAAGTTGTTGAACAAAATGGTTTGTATATATATGTGTGTATATGTGTGTATGTATATATACATTATTCTGAATTTGTTCGTAAAATACGAAAAAAACTTTTACCCGACCCGATATATCTATATTATTCTATCCATTTTATATTATGTAAGCGTATTTGCTTAAATAAGAGATAAAATGAAATTGATTAATTTAGATGAAAATTACAAAAATAAAATGGTTAAGACAGCAAAATGTTAGATTTTAAAATAACAAAATTTTACTAGCAGAAACTAATACGACTGAAAATTAGCAACACGAAAAAAAAACGTTGTTGATATCATGTCGATATCAAACGTCACACTTTATTGCGCTAACGCAATACGCACTTTCATAATAGCGTTTCGATGTCGAATTGACAATGTTGTTACTTCTATAACTGAAGTATGTCAGCATAGTAGGCTATCAGGGCATGCAAACTCTATAAAAACCTTCAATGGTCTTGGGTCAAATATCGTCTTTGCAATTCTCTACTTACTTACTCCACTAGAGTTCTAGTGAACCTCAATCTTTCAAAGTTTTCTTTCACTTGTATCTTTTATTAGTAATTTCTTTCGTTTTTTTTTACTCAATGTATACTTTTTTTAGATATAGTGCAACGACATGACAGTTATGTAGAAAAAAAAGAGATTAAAGCAGCCACTCACTAACGCCAACGGTACTATGCAGCCAAGTAAAGTGGAGCCAAAAAAAATTTTAAATGCTTCCATCAACGATTTTTATCGCCAATTGGACTTATAAAATTGTTTATCATATCTTTTCAATCGTATTATTACATGGCGAAGTAACACATTTACAAGACAAGCAAATGCATGTCTAGACGACGCTGTGTGCAGCGACTGCGCAGGGCCGGTTTGTAAAAGCGGCGAAAATGCACTTGTTACCGGAATTAACATATCAAACGCGTCTTCGTTACGCGCTTGCACCGGCTCGACCGAGGTGACGCCGTGCGGTGCGGCATGTAGTGCGCCCGCGCAGTCCTGACACTGCGGTGAGGGTGAAAAACTCTTCTTCGAATTCCTTATGACTTCAAATTGAGAATAAGGATCCAAAAATTTCTTTCAATTGTCCTTTTAATATATCTAAATATGGGCAATTATTGTGCCAACGTCCCGTGCCATGATATAATTAGCGTTCTGTATAAGTCAAAAGTATTGTTAATTATTGATATACAAATGCAACACACTTTTACTTTCAATCTCCATTTTTTTTTATATATATTTCATTCAGCTAATCAATGAGCCCTGATGGATATTTATTAAGTCATTTTTTTTCAATAAAGAAAAGAAACAGTTTTAACTTTTTTTGGCGCATGGTCATCCATACAACTGTCGTGATGTGATCAAATTTGAAAGCTTAGAATACTATCCACAAAATACGTTTCACTTCAAAAAATTCACATAAGTTTTCGGGCTTATTAAAACCGTTTTAATTTAATTTAATAGGTATAAAAAACCGTCGACAAAGCAGTCGTCGATTCCTTTTAATGGTTACATATTAGACATTTTGAGAAGAATATCATGATCAAAACTCATACGTCGCAGTAATCTCCCAGGAGCAGTGTGCATTTCGCCGCTCGGGCACTCGTACAAATAGATGACATTTTAAATTGGACCGAGTAGTCAGGGTCTGATATAGCAATAATTAGTGCACTGCCTGGTTTTTTTTATCACGCTTATTTTTTTGCATTTTGATATTTACTACGCTTGTGTTTATATTTTAGCAAAAAAAAAAAACCGGCATTCTTATCGGATTTCTACAGTAGTTATTTTTGTACTCTTTTTTTGGAAATAAAAACTCGTAAATACCAGAATTGGTATTGATATTAAATACTGAGCGTCGTATATATCATAACATCATTACCATTAGTACTGTAAGCCACTCGATCTACTAATATGACGTCATACGTGTCTTTTAAACACGTATATATTGAAAATTTAGAAAAATCGCTTAAGAAAATTAGCTTATAGTTTTGACGTTTGGCGTGCAGAATGTCACAATTTAAATACTCGTAAGTAATAAGAGACTAAACTAAAGAAACGCTTTGAAATCACTCGCGTCTTCACAAAAAAAAGATGCTTTCGAAGTCATCCTTTTTCACCCGAGATTCGCCGAGATCGAAATGACTACTCCTTTATTTACATAAAGGAGTTTGAAATCGCTACCGACGTCTAGGTTTTGTCTTATTGGTAATAAATAAAAATGACACTTTTTCTAGATAAATGATTTATACAAGCAGATAAAAACAATGGACTCAAAAGATTTGATGCTGTTATCTAAATTTTCAAAAGTATTTTCAATTCTTATTAAAAGCACTCGCATGGGAAAATTAGTGGTTAATCCTTGTCACGTTGACCAGGAACTCTAAAACGATTGTTATCCAAATTTTTGGATACTTTATTTTCTTATATGACTCTTAGATATATTTAAACAATATTTTTTTTTACTAGAATATTGAAAATATTCTATGAAAAACTATTGAATAGTATTATAAATTTCTTATTATCAGCTTTTCAAGTTGTCGACATTGGCAAGTGGCTTATATGGTCAGTGTAGGAATATAAGCTATTATCATTAATTTTTTTCTAAACCCCTAAAATGGACAGCTTGATAGTTCTAACTTAATCTAATCTTACTTTAATCTCTCCATGAATCATTGAACGAATTTGCATGATCGTCCAATTTTTGAAGTAATTTTAACCTAATAGAGGGCCACTTCCTATTATTGCCATAAGAGCCTTTCATAAAAATTGCGTTACTTCCATAATAAATAAAGATTTATTATTTATAAGTTAATGATAGACATCTGAAACCTGTTTTTAAAATTCTATTCCAAAAAATACGTTTATAAGTATAGAATGCAGTAGGTAACTAAATATTGCCCTCGTGGGTGTGTCCCGCGAGCACCTCGAGGCTTCGTTAAACGGTCGCTAAACGGTTGGGCGGCCCGCCCTACACCCTTCACTACGACAACGCTTTTTCTTACTACAATAAAGGATTAGAAATAGCACTCTATTGCTTCGTGCATAGAGTTTAAAGTCTAATACTTATTTTATGCGCCTTATTGCTCTATCTCAGTACCGTTCTCTACGTATACCTTAAACTGTTTGCGTTTTACCTATCATTTAGTAGGGCGGTACCGGATTGTCTTCTATATACCTTTAAATCTATCTGAAATATACGAAATCATACCTACATGTTAGAAATTAAAATACCTTGAATAATCGTATATTGTTGTTGTTAAGATTTTACTCTTAAAAACGAGGGATTGCCGATTCTGTGAATATAATATGATATATCCAAATATTGTTATCGTTGGCTTCTTTTCATTTATTTTCGTATTCGATCAAAATTTTATTTGTAGCGCTTTAATTAATAAAAGAAAATTAAATATTTCCATTAAAATCCAACTCTAACGACAAAACCCAAATTAATAACGCGAATGAAATATAAAAAAAAAATCTTTTTTATACGTTACATTTATGTAGACAATATGAAATTACTAAACGTGTCGGCGGTCGTTTCAATAATGCATACTAAATAGTTAATTTCGAGAAAGAAAATCTTATAATTAAATGATCAACATATATGATATTCTATATGCCATGTCCGGACAAAGATAGTTAACAAAATTTCAGTACAAGACGACCTATGACAATCAACAGCTCTGAATCAATACGATTCTAGTGCTACTCTGTGAATTTTGCATACTACCTTAATTTATTATACTGAAGTTATTACACGTTAAATGAAAGCGGACGTACGCCTGATTCCGCGTATTATTTATATGATGTGGTTGTCTCCATTTACATGTTCGTATTTTGGAACGTGCACCGGCGTCCATTAATTAAATCACTAATGTACTTAGAACTTTATAGATATAACACAGTTAATGTGCGTTTTTAATGATCGTATTGGCATTGGTTTCATGGCTACAACACGCTCCTTTTTTATTTTTCACGTAACAATATTATACACCGCTTGTATAGTGCCGATTTACTGATAATTCTTTTATTAAAAATACAATTCATAGCAATTAAGTATAAATGATCAATATTACCTTTTGAATATTTTACAGTAAGAATTTGTTTTGAATATTTTACAGTAAGAAAATTTTTTGTGCTGTAATCACTCTACTGTTGAGCATAACCTACCATTGTATTTTCAGAATGAGAAACTTGGACCTTAAACCCACAAGCTGATCCATTGTTGTCTCGGGGACCACTAATGAATGTTGTCACCAAAGCGGTCCGGGCCAAACGGCTTAGTTAGACTTAGTTCAACAGCATACGCAGTGAAAAGAATTCGGCGATTTACAGATGAAAGCACCGCCAGATTAGTTTATTTCAGTTTTTTTTTATAGTCTCATGACCTACGGAATTTTGTAATCGGGTAAGGAAGTCGATGTTAACACAATTTTCGTGCTGCAGAAGCGAGCTATTCATGTTATTTATGATTTGAGACTAATGACATCTCTGAAAGAAAAATTTAAGGAAATTAATATCCTAACTATAGCATCACAATACATTTAAAAAAACCTGATTTATGTCAATAGACATATAACATCGTTCCAAAAAATGAGCGATATTCATAACATTAACACTAGAGATAAGAAGAACTAGAGATAGAGTTTGCTGCTCGTAAAATCCGTCTAAGCAAAGTTGATAATTCGTTTAAGGGGCAATGTATGCACTTCTATAATAAATTCCCAACTGAAACTCAAAATTTTCCATTTTATGAATTTAAATGTTTCGTTAAAAGAAATTTTCAAGGGCACGGGCTCTTATACTATGTATGAATACGTTAATGAAAAAAATCCATGGGATTGAACTGCTCGGCTATCAGGTTGCTTAATGTTATTACTAAGTGTTGTACTATATTATTAATTATTCAATATTTTGTATCAATGAGTAAAAAAGAGCAAACCTTGAATTTCTTGCTCATTCTTTTTATGGTGAAGCATTTCGAATGGATGTTAATTTTAATGTCGAAAACAGTTGTTTATGACGCATTTAAAGTGTAATTACTATTACCTACGGAATAAACATATTTTTGATTTGATTTTGATTTGAAAAAAAAATCTCCAACGTGCATGCACTCCGAAAGGTGAACCAAGTGGTGCGTTGATTTAAGTTAAAAACTCCTTGGTCAGTTCGTCCATGATCAGAACAGACACTGGTACCTTTTAATTTTTTTTATAGCCCTTTCTAGAGACAAACGGACATGCGAATCACACAGCCAAAGAACAGGTGGTTTCCGCCGCCCATGGACACGTGCAACCTCAGAAGAGTTACCGTCTTAGGCAGGAATAGGACAGCCAGCTGAGAGGAGTGTAACCGAAATCCTCACTCACTGGCGGAATGCAACAGCGAAAGCTGGCACTTCCCGTCTGTAAGAGTTCTACCATTTTTAAGCCATTGCGATTCCATTCGATGATTCACAGGCAATGACAAGTGGTTAACGCTTATTAATGCTTTTGTTTATTTTTTATCATAGTTTATTTAGTACTATGAAAAAGGAAAATGTTTAAAAAATTGAAGTCTATCTTAGACTTTTAATTAAAATTGCCTTCAAATCCCCTGCTTCTGTATACCGTTATGGAACTCCAGAGGTGTATGCGGAGTCTTCGAGCCTAAAGTACCGTGCACGATTCCCGACCGTGGGCAATCTGTCCAAGGATTTTGAACTTGAACTAAAACGAATTCTTTCTTCTCTCACTGAGCCAGACATATCTTCAAACTGAAATAAAAAGATTTCGAGGGAGCGTGTCTACAGTGAGGCGGTACATACACAATTACACCTAGACTGTACACTAGAACATTTTTGATTGAAAATTTTGTTTATGTTGATAACTTTGGGACGTTTGAAGTTTTACAAGTTTTTCTAGTTCATCATGCAATTTTTTATTTTAATTTCACGCACCACTATAACCAAAGTTTACTCGAATCATTCTTTTGCTACAATAATTGATACTACCGTAAACTACCTATTACAAGACTACAAAATGTTGTATGACACTGTGTTTTGATTTGAGAAAGAAATCTAAGACAAAGAAAATCACTATTAAAGAACGTCCGATTTCCTGATATGTCGTAGGGCATTCAAAGCAACTTTTTATCAATTTCAAAATTACCCATAATAAAAAATGCAAATTTTTATAATAATTTTCCTGAAAGACAACTAATTTGCATAGAATAACGTCTATCGAACCTAATGATATACTAAAATGGTAAACTATGACAGTGCTCCAATTAACCCAGTTACAAGATCGTTTTTTGATCCGGGAGCGGCAACTCCGGGAGTAGGCTCGTCGCAGTTTTTTTTTTTTCTGACGCGTCTGCAGACTGAACATGTCAATAATTATCAGCTATTTTAACGGCCAATGAAAAAATTGCGAATAAATGTACGATACGACACCCCACAGTGCACGCATAGAGCCAATAATGGAACTGTGGCTCGCGATACAACTCTTATCAGACGAGAATCGAGTACTTCGGCACGCTTGTGTGGGTGATATGGGTCGTATTAAGCAAGCAAATGATAACAATGAAAATATAAAAAATAAATAGAATTTTTAGACCATAAGAATGCTTATGGTCTAAAAATATAAGTGGTTATGTGGTCCTTCGGGTTACGCGTTACGGTGTGGGCGGTCCCTAATAAGTTCGCTTAAGCGCCGGCGTCAGACGATTTGGCCAGTAAAGGCCCCGGATTAAGGCGCCGCGGTTCTCTCAGGGAACGCGCTGATAACTTTACGCCGAGACCCCGCATAAAGCGAAACGCAGGGCCGTACTAGGAATAGGTCTTTATTTTTGACGAACTTATGCGTGTACAGTATAAGTTTTGCGTTCTAGCACATTCAAGTTTAACATATACAATTGGGCATCGAATAACTTGCGAGCTTTTGCAGTTTTAATTCTGTAAATAATGATCGGTCCGATTTCAGAAATAAAATTTAGTAAACATGAAACATTAACTAAATTATAAGCGTAATCAATTTACCCGGAAAAAGATGTTCTATTCCAACAATTATATTTAAACAGGTTCAGATGAAACAATATGTTTGGATTTGAGTTTGATTAACTAAAAAAAAATATTAAAATTCACCGCTTAACCTTGCGGCAGACGTTTTTCTGCAAATGGATTGTGTCGCAGAGACAATCAATAACTGTGACAGAAAAATTATGAAAAATCAATGTATTTTTTTAGATATAAATAACTTTATAAAGTTTAAACGTTATTACACTCTCGCGCGACTGTCGGAATAACTTTGTGGCTAAAAATTTTATGGCATGTGTCGTCAAAAATACGGCCCTGCCCTGTTTCCCTCCGTGTGGACGACACGCCTCTGAACTATGAGATAGGCAAGTAGTACATTTTGCGTTCGACAGAGTTTGCACACATTTCTTTTTGTTATTATAAACATGTTTGACAATAAAAAAACAATAGATATTTACAAAAGGAAAAACCTACGTAATCAAACGTCTCTAAGGTTCCGTAGACAAAAACAAAATTTCTTATAGGTTTATTTTATGTCATCTGTTGTTTATTTACATCACAAACCGATTATGCTTTTTAAGGTTATTTGACAAAGTCATAGATATCAGAAATAAATATCACACTTATAAAATTGTAGAACTAAAGAGGTAAGAAAATTTAAAGTTACACCGATGTTTATGTAAATTGGGTGGTGGATTGTTTTATAAACGCATCATATATTAATACTATTTCTTCAGACATATTTAAAAAATATATTATAAATATGTTAATTACATGTTATTTATGTGGTTTTCCGTTTATGAAATAAATATTAAATTCGAAAGTGATTAATTTTTAAATCACTTATCTCTACCCTTTACCTCTTACGACAACACGCTGACGCTGTTAACATGCAGTTGATTCTGTATGTTTAATCTGCGACGGTACGGAGATGATAGGTACAGTACAACGCACGAAACTCTGCCGCTATGAAGTTGGTTACTAAAGCATCGCAATGGCTTAAAATAGGAATGCGCGGGAGAGGAGGGTAGGGTCGGGGAGCGTTAAAGCTGCGCATCACATAATTCGCAGGAAATTCCGAGTGGCAAAGTTTCGTGCGTTGTACTTTATATGAATGTGTTGTGTGTTGGTGATTTGTGATCATTTTTCTCAAAAAGGATCCAACCTAGTTTGATTCAGTTTATTGAATCACGTAGACAGGAACTCTGTGCAAGATTTTAGTCATGATTTTCTGTTACAGTTCACCACGTGACGCTACGGTTGATGCGTCAGCTCGTAAATTACTTTACCGCTTATCATATATTTATTTTTTAATTACATAGGAATTCAGAAAGGTTTTTTATGATTTATGCGTTATTACGCACCGCCAAGGAGTGCCTCAGTAGATTTAGTTTTTCAAAATTGTGATTATATTTCCATTGATTGTATTAGGTATTACGTTATTATATTACGTAAGAGCAGAATCTTGGTTTTTCGGTTTTTATATTTTAGGCATGGAGACAGAAAAGCTTGATTACTTATTTTTTTTATCACGAAACTGGTTTATATTATTCCTTCAATTACATTTATTTTTCTTGTATATTTGTATAACTATAAATTTATGTATATATTTTACGTAGTTCAAAACACTGTGGACTGTCTTTATGTTATACGCGTATGGGTGCATGCAAAGAGTAAAAAACGCGATCACACTTTGATCATACGAAATCAGGAAAAATTTTTTTTTATTCCAACATCAGTTTCATAAACCGTAGATATCAATACTTCAATCAGTGGATGCGTTTTGAAAATGTTTTCAAACGTCTATGTTATGCTAAAGTAAAATGCTAAAAAAGGCACACACTGTTTTTTTAACTGCATGTTATGCGCCCCTGACACATTCGTTTTTTTTTTGCACGCCTTGTTAATAAACGTCTACTGGCTCGTGAAATATTACAAATTGCGCGCGCCCCGCGCCCCGCACCGCCCGCCGCCCCCGCCGAGCCGATATGTCCCCACTTTTTGATCGTCACTTCCGCCCCACTTCAATTTATGTCCGCCGATCGTCTATGTAAATTAGCGGCTGGGCTATATGAAATTGTCGATGCGGTGTCGCGGGGTTACTTTTAGAGTTTCATTGCTTTTTATTTGTACGTCTACGCATATATACATATTTTGCGCATGATCGAGATGTTGTGATGTAATTTGAACGTGTGCTAAAATTATTATTGGAATAGAAAAAAAATTGAATGCGTCAATATGAATATATGTTGAAGTACAAAGCTTTTAACTCCGGATTATAACGATGTTAAATTATGATTGATAAAACCTCAATCAAATTACACGTTAATTTTCAATAAGGATCGAGTATCACGCTTGGACAGAACAATTTCCTATGTAATAATTTTTTTGAAAATATATTCATTATATCAATCACTTTTATATATACCTAGGGCGGTTTTTAATATGTTTACGCATGTTGAAATGGTTTGAGTACAATTAACAGCTCGTAGACGATGTGTGCATGGGAACTGGAATAAAATACCTTTTTTATATCACAATCAAGTCTTGAGACGTGTGAATGAAATTGCGAAATATTTATATTTCATTCTAAATATAACTCTATCATTATATTTAATAACAAACTTCTTGGTGTTAAAATTAATTTGAAAGTGCGTGTATACTTCGTGACATTCAAATATTTCATTTTTTTTTAACGAATTGTTCAAAGCTCTATATTTATTTATTGTATTTGACGGTTTGAAAAGCTTAGCTTCCTTGTGCGTTGTCACTCGAAAAGTGGCCGATTCGCGTGCGCGTGCATCCTTCGAAGCGACTCCGTCGCATCACGTTCGCTGTAATAAATATCAGTCGAAGTGTAGGCCAACTCTTAATCGAATTCAATCATTACGAAATTAACGGCGATAGAGGCAATTACGCGTTTCCCTCGCTCTGAATAACTGAAAAGCGTCCGCCTGCGCCCAAGAATTGGGAAAGTGAATTAAGCGCCCCACAAACTGGTTATATCAATCATAAACTTATTCAATTAATTACGTTTTGCGGAGTTAATAGCGACATCTAATATCGGCGGTAGGGGTGCACCCTTTCTGTGATCCGTTTCGATGGATTATCAATATTTTTATTTTTATTTTCAATCTATTCTGTTTCGAGACGAATTCTTTTTATTTATTCTGTGTTAAATAAGCTAAATCAATTTTAGAAATTTGAACAATTTCATGGGGAATATGCGACAAACGATGTTCTCGGACTTGTTGAGACATTACAAAATGTATAAAGCAGGCCATGACACACATGTCGGAAGTTACTTGAGAGCTTTAATAATGAATATTCTTCATTAATTTAAATGTCAAGGCGTGAAGTATGCGTATATGTGGGTAAGTATATAAGACCTCTACTTAGTCTCTATAAGGACTCTATGGTTAAGAGCGTTTGTCTGTGTAGCAGGAGGTCCGCTTTGGTCCCGATCACGGACAAGTTGATTAATTAGTAAACCTTTAGACCTGTACCTAGGAGAACACGTTACGCCTTCGGCCCTCTAACGTTGTCAAATCAAATCAAATTAAAAATATGTTTATTTCGTAGGTAATAGAAACTACACTTGAAACGCATCATAAACCAATGTTTTCGACATTAAAAATAACATCCATTCTAAATGCTGATTCACCATGAAAAGAATCGGCAAAAACCTCAAAGTTTGCTCTTTTTTACTCATCGATACAAAATATTGAATAATTAATAATAAAGTACAACACTTAGTAATAACATGAAGCAACCTGATAGCCGAGCAGTTCAATCCCATGGATTTTTTTCATTAACATATTCAGACATAGTATAAGAGCCCTTGCCATATAACTTTCTTTTAACCAAACATTTAAATTCATAAAATAGCAAATTTGAATTTCAGCTGGGATCTTATTATAAAAGCGCACACATTGCCCCTTAAACGAGTTATTAACTTTGCTTAGACGGATTTTATATTCAGTAAGATCGTTTGTATGTCTAGTGTTAATGTTATGGATATCGCTAATTTTTGGAACGATTCTATATATCTCTTCACATATAACAGGTTTTCGTATATGTATTGTGTTGCTAAAGTCAGGATGTTAATTTCCTTAAATTTTTCTCCGAGAGATGCCATTGGTCTCAAATCATAAACAACACGAATATCTCGCTTCTGCAGCACAAAAATTGTCTTAACATCGGCTACGTGACCCCATAACAAAATTCTATAGGTCATGAGACTATGAAAGGAACTAAAATAAACTAATCGGTGCTTTCATTTGTAAGCCACCGAATTCTTGTTACTGCATTTGTGCAGAGCTAAGCTTTTTTGCCATCTTCGTTATATGGAAATTCCACTGTAACTTAGTATCTAAAGTCAGACCAAGGAGTAGGGTCGAGTCCACAATATCCAGTATTTCGTCCCTGACCACATTTGTGTCGACCAATTTGGTATTAGACAACGAAAATTTAATTATTTTTGTTTTCTTCTTATTAAGCAAAAGATTGTTAATTGTAAACCACTCGACTACTTCTGGCATAGTACTGTTTACTTCGTCAATATCTGGTTGTTGTCCATTAACCTTAAAAAGCATTGAAGTATCAACGGGATACAGTAAAATCCCCCGCTTGTCCGTCACAAAGTGTGGTAGATCATTAAAATAAACTAGGAATAGAAAAGTCGTGTTGTTTATTCATTGCGTTGATAAATAGCGTTTATTTGCGGTAGTGGCGGCCGGCGACTTCAACTCTGCAATCTGCACTGGCTAGCACGGAGGGCTTATTCAAATTTAATACACTAATAACAATATATAAAATAGGTACACTGATATTTGATATCCAAAAATTAAATAAAAAATTCCTACATCTAAAAATTGATCTTTTTAGAATTGCAATTTTTCGCAAATTGAATTAATTACTTGTGTTTAATATTAACAAAAAAAAAAGGAACTTGCAGAATAGCTAGTATTTGTAAAAAAAAAACGTTGATATTGAATATTATTTATATATGAATACTATTACGATACAGGTAATGAAGATGAAAATTAAAATTCCTACTCGTCGCAATATTTTTTTTTATTTCGACGAATTTTAACAGACAGTCACATTTTTAAGGCAACAATCATAGGTCATATTCGATCGAATTCGATTTCATACGCCAAATAAATATAATTTTCAACGGTGCTGCATCAACACAACCAATATCCGGCCTAATGACAATAGAGTCGCATCACCCTTTAGTCGATAAGCATCTGCATCGATAACAAGGTCACATCCGCGCTCCGCTCTACGGAGACCATTTCAGTGGTGTCATTAGGCAGGCTGCGTTAATGATTAATGCGGCGCCGCCGCGCGGGCCCTCACACGACCCCTCCCCGTCCTCCCGCGGCCCGCGCCCCTCCCGTCCTCCGGCGGTCCCGCTGCCTCTCCCCCGCCGCCCCCGCCTGCGCCGAGAGCGCCCGAGGAGCCCGAAATAAAACCCGAACCACCACTTAATCGACGCGCTACCCTTTTAGATTGAGCGCTCCGGCGCGGGCGGCGGCGCGTTCACGCTCGTCCCCCGAGCTTATTTTTGTTATTTGCACGTGATGAATCGGGTAACACTGTTATGTATTAGGATGCTATTATAGTTCATTTGATTTAAATTAAAATCTATTAAATATAACTTCAATATATTTCATATAATTGTTATTTTCCTTTTTTCTTTTAGCGATTTTATTTTATTCGATGATAAAAGATCTCATCTCAACGTCTAGAGTACATATCCGCGGCAAAGTTTAAATATAATTATCATATCGAGTGCCATACGATTGACGAGTTACTGATACAAAATTAATGCAAAATTAATACAAAATTAATGATTATGATACAAAATTAATGCATGATCTGAAATATCAGCTGGCCGAAACGAATAGCAAATCATTTCTGTTTCTATAAACTGTAAAATCTCAACGTATCCGATATTCGACTAATAAATTTAGTTGTCGATTCTCTAGTTCTAAGAATGATACATGTATGCAATTGATATTCACTTATGAAATGTCATTACGTTAAAAAATGTTATTCATTATCATATTCTGTTTTGGAACCGTGACTATAACGCTTTACAATATTTTTTGTACATTTATCTCTCTTTTTTTACAATTAACAAATTAAACATATACAATTAGGTTTCATCACATTTTTCATTGTTTTTCTATCTATACCACTATATAAATCTATTGGCTCTGTCTGTACATTTATTTTTTCCATCTAATTTTGTGATAAATAATCGTTGTATGATGTAGTGATTTATATTATACTAGGGGGTACAGGTTAGGGTCGATTAGGGTTTAGCGATTTTGAACCCATTCTTTGCCTGGGTAGAAACCCTCAACCTGAAATAGGGTTGTGGGAGGGTATGTTTTTTTCAATAGGGTGACACAAAATAGGATGATTCTATGCCTGTGGACATATACAGAAAGGGATGAATGTACATAGAAGGAGTCAAAGTAAAAATAGTCATGATTAGAGTAAAATGATTTTGTATGACTCGACATTTTGTCAGTTCTGTTTTAAGATTTCGTTAACGGAATTGCTATAGCCATGTTTAAGAGTAATAAAAATAGCAATAAAACATATACATATTTATATATAACAATTTTTCTTATATGGCTGCCGCACCTTATATTTTTCCTTTCAATTTTTTTACGTAAAATTGTCAACCGGAATTATCGTGACCCAAGAGATACAACCTTTAAATGTAGGAAAAACCGACGGACGGTCTAAGTTCAGTAATAGGTTTGCTTACGGAACCATAAAGACTGAACCTCGAATCCGTCGACAGTAATTATTATTGTACGGCGAGTACCGAACACCTATATAGGAGTCCTTAAAAAGAATCATGCAGTCGTATTAGACACAGAGGAGTTAGTTGTACGGTAGCCGCGGCGGCGGCCGCGCCGTGTCCAATCCAGCACCTGCCCTAATGGCCCTTAATGCGACTGATTTCCATCATTATACAACACTGGGAGCAGGTGCCGAAAAAAAAGTACCCGAATGACTCGATTTTCCACAGTAAGAGTCGGCGGTTACGACGACAAGCCGAGGAGATGTTGACGATTAGAATTAGTGGGGAGAATAAAGGGCATTTTATTGGCTTGTAGGTTTGCAGCTAACGACGTCTATGAATTTGACCATTTCTTTGACCGTTCGTCTGGGATACGCCTCTGCATTGCAAACTAAAAACGAGGTGGTAAGTGTAAATATTTGTCAATTGTATGCTGTAATGGCTATATATGTTGGTAAATGATAACTGTAATGTCAAAAGGTAAATAAAAACCAAAAGAAACACGCTTCGAATAGACGCACGATACGAATATTCCTTTGGATTGCGCTAGAACGATCTGTGATCGACGTGTCTCGTTTCAACGTTAGATGGCGCCAGTATGTCGTCTAAATTTAAGAAACAATATCGTTCGCACTACAGCGAATTAGACAATTATCAATTTTTGATGCTCAATAAAGCCAGAACTGGGAATTTCTCGTACTGCCTATTATAATTTTCTACTATTTACGTTGAAGTGTCAAATCTGCATCGTTCAACTGTAGGGGCATACCCTCTCGAAAACTTTCCTGTTTCAGCTTCAATGGCTTGGCCTTCAAGTCGTACGCGGCCTAAAGTCGACGGCTCGTTGCGGGTTCGGATTTCCTAACGATAATTCTTGCTGATGTGTCATAACTCGCTCTCCAATTCAACGAATAATTGGTCTATTTTGACCTTTAAAGTAATAATTCATCGGCCAACTCGTCGTGGTCAGGGCATAACGGGATAAGAAATCTGATACGTTCAGATTCGTAGGCGACGCGTCACTCTCACCGAGGCTCCTGCTCTCCTGTTCCTCGTCTCTTTATTTACAAAAGAACATTTGCGCAGGGTATATCCGATTTGATCCGGCATGCCGGATTCTTATATTCTTCAATTTTACCGACATGTTGGTAAAATCAAAGAATATGATCTAGCCAACGGTCGACCATGCAGGTCATCATAAAAGCTTAAATTCCCGTGTTGAATTGAGCTATAACATTTTCGATCTCCAGATACACGATAGAACACAATTTCACGTTTTAGAGTTCAAAATCGTCAATTTCGGAATTGCTTAAGACTGGAAAATGACTTAATTGTTATTTTTAGAACATCAAAGATAAGTTTTTGAACAAAACGGCCGATCAAAGCGACGCTCCGATGCTTATTTACGATTCCTTTCTAAAAAATTAACCGCTTTGAATCAATTTTACAGCATTAAATGTAGTTAACCGAGCGAATTATATTTTGGAAATGACCGGATGAACAGGTTATCAAAATTATTGGAAAATATGTATTCTTATTTTTATTTGACCTTTCTTAAAATCCATATAACCAACTAATGTAAAATTTTGAGTAAAACTAAGTTTGATGACAATTTCAAATTCCACAATCCCGATTCTAATTGGTCCATCGTTCAAAAGATATTAAAGGTAAAGATGGAAACAAGTACGCTTGCACACACGCACTTACACACACACACACACACACACACACACACACAAACATCTTTTTAAAAATGTTCAAAAATGCTTCTTAAAAACTTAAAATGTCGACATGAAGAAATGTCGATTTTCGAAATTTTTCAAATCTTCAATCGGAAAGCTTTAAACAGTTGCCTGTCGAAAAGTTCGTCACGTAATGAAAAATTAGTCTCAACTCATTTGGACGGTGCTTCGCAACGAACAAACAAGCAATCAAATTATTCTGAGCCGTGGTTCGTGGCCGCTTATCCTTCGACGATTTCCGTCTGTTCATTGCTATTTATTGCATGTTATTGTACGTTATCGATATGGTTACGTGCAATTACACGTGCGTGTGGAGCGTTTCGTTAATCCCATTAGAAAAGCGAGCCCCCCTTGTAATATCCTGTTCGTAAATATACCACAACTGAACGAGACTTTGGGGATCACATAGTCGGTCTGTCGCAATTTTTTTACTCGAAAAACGTAACGATTGCATATAATTAATTCATTATATGCAATCGTTATTGATGATTGTCCAGACATTTTGACCTTTAAAATTTTACACAAGATTCAGTATTTATGTTGAAAACCAATAACTTTAAACTAAAATAGTTCCTTTTAAATGATCCTTATGACCGGTGTATTGCTTTTCAGCTCATATTATTGTTATTTGGGTATTTGGTTATACACAAAACCGGAAAATGTCTAAATTTAAACATTTTTACGTTTGAGAGTGCTCTTATAATCATGTTTATTGTTTTTATATTCTCTGATAATATTTTGTACTAGTTTGTACGCAGCTCCGCCCACATGGCCATATAATGAATTTCTACATTTTTTTTGTATCGACTGATCACGCTGTCAATTACGATCACGATAATGCTCCTGCTTTCGATTCTAATCCCGGTCTCGTTTTTGATTCCGATTCGGTTGTCGATCTAAATGCAGGTTCTGTTCAAAATGTGTATAAAATAAACCAAATACAGCAACAAAATAGAATAAAAACTATCCTATATATTACTCCGGTATGTAAACTATTACCATATCAAATTTTATCAAATTCTGCACAGTAGTTTTTGCGGAGTTCAATTCTAAATTTGAACTTTATATACAGAAAAAAAATCTCGAAACCAATAAAGTGTATTGCGTCATCATTTCTAACACTACCCTCCCAAGCAGATTTTGTCAAATATTTTTTAATGTACAGACTTTTTGTCTCTACTGTCTTACCAGTTTTGTCTCTAATATCTTTAAGGCGTGCTTATAACCTAAAATAGAAAGCTGCCCTGATGTCATCCTAATGTAGAACATTATATAAGTTAACGGCATTATAGCGGTGGAAAGGTAGTGGGGGAACGATTTGACGAATACCTCCTACTGCACGCGGCGTGGCCCTAATGAATCTTGTGACATGCGAATTACGAGTGTGTTCAGCGTTTGATTTAGGCTCATTATCGCGGGCCGACCGAGATGGCGGTCATTTGTCATTTGTACAGTTAGCCGTGAATATGTTGTACATATTTATTATCCATTAAAATATACCATATTTACTGATGACCAGTAAAATCATTTTAGTTTACTATTTCAGGCCATTACAATGTAAGTTGGCGATCGACTACTATTCAATGTAAGGTGACTATAAATGCTTCATATAGTAACTACGGTGACACGTATTTTTTTTGTACGATTTGTATTATATTATAATTTTGATAGATATTGTCGAGGTCAACAGGCAAGCTGTTGCAGGTAAACTTTAAAAATAATGTTTGTCGTATTTACGATGCTCTTTATAACGCAATAATTTACCTGTCAACCAGTAGTTGTCGAATGATTCATACTAAAATAAACTGTCTTAATCCTAAAGTTCAATAGCTTTCAAAATTCAGTTCCGATGTATTATGAGCCAAAGTTTTCGTTCATTTTAAAGATGAGGCGCTTTGATTGGCGTCGTAGTGTCTTATAACGGTGCCAGCAAAATATTTGCTTGTTTCAGACTAAACTAAACTTCCTTTGTACAATTAGAAAAGTCGCAACTATCCTATACGGAACCGTGACGTGCAGCGAGTCCGACTAACAAAAATTCCTAAAGGAATAAACATCAAATTCAAGGTTTTTTTAATGTCAGAAGAATCAGAATGACCGACATAGCTCCCCGTTTCAGTTGATTGAAGTGGCGATGGGCAGGCCACATCGATAGTACGACCGATGACGGCTGTCGAAGAAGGGTTCTCGAGTGAAAACAAACTGGACCAGCGGCGTAGCGCGGCCTCCCACCAGGTGAACCGACGACCTAGTCAGGATTACAGGCCATCACTGGTTACTGGTGGTTCAGGACTGTATGCCGTGGAAATCTAAGGAGAAGGCTTACGTCCAGCAATGAAGGTGCAGTGGCTGAAACTGTTTACATAGAAAACGGAATCAACGTTACATTCCGTCACCTTACGATAGAAGCCGCGAGCGGCGCTAGTGAGCACAATGTACGACCGGCCGGCTCCGTCGCGGGCGACTGTACACGGCGAACGTCAGCGCGTCACACTTTCACCGAATCCGGCGGGCGGAGCGCGCGGCCGTTGTAACCGCCGGCCGGTTTGATTGACGCGAAAATAGCCATAATTTTTTTATTCCGAGCTATTGTCGCTAATAGTCCTTTCTGTCGGGCCATGGTAAAATAAGAGTCTGTGTGTTGTGGCAAAATGATCAATTTCGTTGTTTCATTGTCCGGAATCCGATGCGATTATGTACGCTCGTATCGGTTTAAGTGGTTACGTGCATTCTCAACGGGTGGCGCAATCCGCCGGGAGTGCATTAACTAGCGTTATGAAATCGAACCACTTTGTACGTTTACCGATTGCCTTATTGGCTCTAATGCCGTTTGTAAATAAAGTTTAAACAATTTTTGTTTGATTCCTTCTATCGAAATGTCGAAATCGATAATAACAAGTATCGGCTATGTAAAAGCACAAAAATTGAAACCTTGTGAAAATAAAATTTGTGTCTAAGGACCTTTTGTAAATATATACCATAGACAATGAAATGCTTTAGTAGCATCATTAATTAATAAGTAAATATTGATGTGAGATTCTAATCCATGCTAGTGTATTATATAAATATGTATAATGTAGTAATTTTAATCTGAAAAGTACTTATATACAAGTTGTCCATAAAAATTAAAATAATTGAATAATTTTTAGTGTACAGTAAACTACAGTTAGATTAACATTTTGTTGGCGGTTGTACGAGATGATTAAATGAAATGAATAAACACATCATTTGCGTAAATCTTAGATGTGAATCTTATTCAAACATCTGATATGTATATTTCGCATAATAAAAGTCGTCAGTTTCAATGTTACAGAAAGTAGAGTCGAGTGGACGCAAAAACCAACTCAAGTTTTATTTAAAACAATCGCTTTAGCTTAAATTGCTACTCAACGTGACTACGGATGGAGAAGCTAAAAGGAGTGTATACATATGTATGAACGCATATAATTATGAGTATCCCTAATTTTGCTCCGTCACATAGCCTAAGTGATTTAACTAAAACATACCGGCCAAGTGCGAGTCGGACTTGCGCATCGACGGTTCCGTACCACAACACAATACATTCGAATTAAACAGTCAAAATAAATTATTTTCATTGATCCATTTCTGGATTCTTAACAAAAGCTCTACTCACACTCGACCGATTCTTATTTAGTACCTATATATAGTGGAAAAAAAATATTAAAAAAATAATTAAACTGAAACCCACTAAATATGCACTCACGTACTTAACGAGTGCCAGTTATACTTACTGGACTTGGAAAGAACCGAAACGAAGCAAACAATAGACTCCTTATAGGTTTTCCTCTATTTAATCTATAAGTAATGAACTAATTTCTGTATTTTATTCAAGATTTTAGGCGCAGACGTTTCGGAGATAAAGGAGAGAAGGAATGAATTCTCATTTATTTTTCTTAAATAACTTTAAAAGTAATTACTTTAAAATATTAAGTATTGTATATTTGAGAGCCTCACAATAAGGGCTTTCGTTTGATATGTCGTATAGTATAGTTTAAATTTTTTTTGTATTATTCTATTTTACCCTTCAAAATGTCTCATATATTTAAAATTTATTTATTTACGTTATACATCCATATTTGGGTTACAAATAAACAAATATATACCGAATGTCAACTTAATCGATCCAGTAGATCCAGACTGTGTCTGACGGACGAATGAGTGATCCTATAGAGCGGTATAATTGGCGGTTACGTCATCTTAACAAATAGGTGTTAGATATTTGTTATTCTTTTCGATTCAATAATCAATTCCTTAGATAAGGATTCGTAGTGGTAGAACAAATTCGAGGATCAGCGGTGGGTTACATGCTGCATGTTACTGCACGTTGCAGGCAAGCGTGTATAAGGGTTCCGTTTTTATCATTATAATCTACGAAAACGTAAAAATGTAAGAGCTGCGTCAACAATCTGTCGTTAAGAAAAATGCTAATGTTTTTAATACCAGGGTCTAAAGCGAGACCTGAATCGGAATTTACATAAATCACAACATGGTTCAGAATCTCAAGCGGGACCGTGAACGGTATCAAGAGTGAAGCAGATCGGCATCGGCAGCAGAATCGGGATCACAATCGATCACGGGATAAACATCAGGATCATGATTGAGACGTAATCAGTCGATACATAAAATGATGGAATTCATTATACGCCCACGCGGGCGGAGTCGGGGGCGCAAGCTAGTTAGTGCCATAAGACTTATATTTCGAAAATAGATATATTAAGTAAATTAATGAAATGTAGTAAGAATACAGATGCAGGAATATTTAGTATCTCAACAGAAGAACGTTTAAATTTTTTATAAGAACTAATGACTACTTGCCTTTACACAGTTTAGAACGTTTCTAGGGCTATTTGTGTTTGTATAATACCCGAGTGACCTTTATTTCACATGTCTTCCAAATTAAAAAAAAAAAAACAGTATATCGTCAAATGGAAAAAGTAAACAAATTCAAGACGTATCGCTCCACTCCCCGCAATAGCAACAGAAAGAGCTCTCGGAACAGCGATTAGCGGCGGCGAGTCTGGAGGCATTACAGCTCTGATTGTGTTCTGCGGTAAAGCGATAATTCAGCTCAATCTACGTCGTGAGCGCTCCTTCGCCGGGCTTTGTTTTATCCGCTGGCTTCTGTGCGCCTTTATTTAGAAAATTGATGAGAAACGCTCTCCATTGCTGGCTCGCCGCCCCGTTGCCGCTTCGGGCTCGGCTCTCGCTCGGAGCTATCGTGGGAGAAGAATTTAATGTACATAAATCTGTTTTTGTGATCGTGCATTTGTAGAGTTTCGCAGCGACGCTCGTTTATCGTATGTACGTAGGCTGCACTGAAAGTTCTGCACTCCTGGCTGGTGATAAATGTTTCAATTTCGAATGTCATATTAAAAAAAATATATATAAGATATTTTATATATTTATCTATAAAAACATTAAACAATGAGTTTAATGTTTTTGATAGAGAACTAATTGTTAATTGATTTTTTTATTGCAAATCAAAGTTCGTTATTCATTACAAAATGGAATTAATGGAAAAAATTAGGGTGATGATTTCTCATGATTTTGAAAGTTGCCTTTCGCTCCGAGATCACACTATTCTTTTTCAAAAGAGAATAATATCTGAAAGTCGTGTCGCGTTATCACTTTGAACTTAATTGTGGTCAAATTTCATTCCAGCCGTTTTTCGTGATGGTCGCTCCTCGACTTTAACACTCAACATTAAAAAAAAATTGTGGCTACTATTAGGCAGTTATTACTGATATTTTGGTATTGATACGCGCAAAATTCAAATAAATTTATATCAATATTTAAACGTTTAGAATGTTCGTTGTCACTGATTTTTATGAGCTTACCTCTAAAATGAAAAAAAAAGGTGCGTGCGTGGACTGGTATATTGTTAAAATGCGAGCTTGATCTATCGAATACTGTTTTCAATATTGTCTCAGAAGTAGAAAGATGGTTCTATTGTTATGATCCAGAGAGAGGATAACAAGTCTTGTGAATGAGCGTTTAAAAGCGACTAAAAACTAATACAATTGAAGCGAGTTAGGTTAAAAAAATTACTATCACTAGGCATTTTCCTTGGTCGGCGAGAGTCTACGAAAAAGATTGAATGCCGATTCAACTACAAATAGGTCTATTAACAGTTCGCCGACGAATGACTGGTGCTATATTTGTTGACGACATCATTTGCTGTTCTCAGACAGTGCAACAGGAGTCAGAACTTCTCTTCGTGGTCGTCTTCTAGTTATCTAGGTGATCGCTATTAGGAACTTCCTATGTCCCAGCCGAGCTGCAAAGCTGCCCCGCCGTCCTATCGTATACCTGCAAAAGGAATGCTACCACCGTCCTATCGTTGTGCCTGAATAGGGCATGCTGTCTACACCGTTATCACTCTGACATGCAATCTGAGCACAACCCCAATTACATAATGGAACATTGGCTACCTGCTCCGTGGGTGGCCAACATCAACTACTGTCGTCACCAGACTTGTTAATGCACCAGCCCGCTCGCGTCTAGCACCGACTAATGTTGGCTAGCACAACCCTCTCCCAATATTCCGACGCCGTTTGGTCACCCTTAGCCATGACTGTGCGCCGCGTGTGCAGCTACGGAGTGACCAGGGTGACGTCATCGCCAGCGCCGCCCTGTCGTCGACGTGACTTCGCTTTCGATAAATGACTTTTTAAAAATCTGTGTATCCGTAAGAATATAGTGGTAATTGTTTCTCTTTCTTATTTTTTGAATATTTCAACTCTTAAAGACTCGCACAAGCCTAATGTTTAGTTTTTCGGACGAGCTCGCAACTAGTCGGCGCCTAGCAGAAATAATTCCCAAAAATCCTCGACTTTGTTTTGGTGGGTAGCAATTTTGTTCGATCAACCGATCAACTAGTTAGTTTAATTAATTCTTAGATGTCCACGTTGCGACCTTATTGGCATATCGTGGCAGTTGTGCAAACAAGGCCAAGAAAAACCTAAAAATTATAACTTTGTTCCTTAGAATTTTTATTAGTCTTTGACCGAACTGTAACAACGATCTGCTATCATAAACTGCCTCGCGCAAATTGATCCGCGATAACTTCGTGTGATTGCGCCGTTTATCAGCATTCTATGCAATGGCCCGCTACGCCATAGAGTTCTAAAAGGATAATATAACTTAAGGTATCCTGTAAAATGATTTTTTTACTGGAGTCAGTTAGATTTGAAAAATAAAAACTAAATATATTAGACCTGTTTTTGGGATCAAGTAGAACTCGAATTTTATACAAAATGTGAATACTTAACTTTATATACAAAATGCTATGCCGAAACAATGGACCTAATTCACAGGACTCTATTTGTCGGTGTGTTCTGTGTTCTAGACGGTCATACATACGGCACTGGTGCTGCAGTTTCAACTGCAGTCTATATTGGCTTAGTATAATGACTCCATATTATTATATGTTCTGTGTTCTAGACGGTAATACATACGGAAATGGTGCTGCACTTTCAAGTTACTTTCGTTTATATTAACTTAGTATAATGACTCTATATTATATGTTCTGTGTTCTGGACGGTCATACATACGGCACTGGTGCTGCAGTTTCAACTGCAGTCTATATTGGCTTAGTATAATGACTCCATATTATTATATGTTCTGTGTTCTAGACGGTAATACATACGGAAATGGTGCTGCACTTTCAAGTTACTTTCGTTTATATTATTTTAGTATAATGACTCTATATTATATGTTCTGTGTTCTGGACGGTCATACATACGGCACTGGTGCTGCAGTTTCAACTGCAGTCTATATTGGCTTAGTATAATGACTCCATATTATTGTATGTTCTGTGTTCTAGACGGTAATACATACGGAAGTGGTGCTGCACTTTCAAGTTACTTTCGTTTATATTAACTTAGTATAATGACTCTATATTATATGTTCTGTGTTCTGGACGGTCATACATACGGCACTGGTGCTGCAGTTTCAACTGCAGTCTATATTGGCTTAGTATAATGACTCCATATTATTATATGTTCTGTGTTCTAGACGGTAATACATACGGAAATGGTGCTGCACTTTCAAGTTACTTTCGTTTATATTGGTTTAGTATAATGACTCCATATTATTATATGTTCTGTGTTCTAGACGGTAATACATACGAAAATGGTGCTGCACTTTCAAGTTACTTTCGTTTATATTAACTTAGTATAATGACTCTATATTATATGTTTTGTGTTCTGGACGGTCATACATACGGCACTGGTGCTGCAGTTTCAAATTAGTTTCGTCTATATTGGCTTAGTATAATGACTCTATATTAAGTGTTCTGTGTTCTAGACGGTCATACATACGGCACTAGTGCTGCAGTTTCAAATTAGTTTCGTCTATATTGGCTTAGTATAATGACTCTATATTAAGTGTTCTGTGTTCTAGACGGTCATACATATGGCACTAGTGCTGCAGTTTCAAATTAGTTTCGTCTATATTGGCTTAGTATAATGACTCTATATTAAGTGTTCTGTGTTCTAGACGGTCATACATACGGCACTAGTGCTGCAGTTTCAAATTAGTTTCGTCTATATTGGCTTAGTATAATGTCTCCATATTATTGTATATTCTGTGTTCTGGATGGTCATACATACGGCCCTAGTGCTGCAGTTTCAAATTAGTTTCGTCTATATTGGCTTAGTATAATGACTCTATATTAAGTGTTCTGTGTTCTAGACGGTCATACATACGGCACTAGTGCTGCAGTTTCAAATTAGTTTCGTCTATATTGGCTTAGTATAATGACTCCATATTATTGTATATTCTGTGTTCTGGATGGTCATACATACGGCACTAGTGCTGCAGTTTCAAATTAGTTTCGTCTATATTGGCTTAGTATAATGACTCTATATTAAGTGTTCTGTGTTCTAGACGGTCATACATACGGCACTAGTGCTGCAGTTTCAAATTAGTTTCGTCTATATTGGCTTAGTATAATGACTCCATATTATTGTATATTCTGTGTTCTGGATGGTCAAACATACGGCACTAGTGCTGCAGTTTCAAATTAGTTTCGTCTGTATTGGCTTAGTATAATGACTCCATATTATTATGTTATGTGTTCTAGACGGTAATACATACGGAAATGGTGCTGCACTTTCAAGTTACTTTCGTTTATATTAACTTAGTATAATGACTCCATATTATTATATGTTCTGTGTTTTAGACGGTAATACATACGAAAATGGTGCTACACTTTCAAGTTACTTTCGTTTATATTAACTTAGTATAATGACTCTATATTATATGTTCTGTGTTCTGGACGGTCATACACGGCACTGGTGCTGCAGTTTCAAATTAGTTTCGTCTATATTGGCTTAGTATAATGACTCTATATTAAGTGTTCTGTGTTCTAGACGGTCATACATACGGCACTAGTGCTGCAGTTTCAAATTAGTTTGTCTGTATTGGCTTAGTATAATGACTCCATATTATTGTATGTTCTGTGTTCTGGACGGTAATACATACGGAAATGGTTCTGCACTTTCTAATTAGTTTCGTTTATACTGACTTAGTATAATGACTCTATATTAAGTGTTCTGTGTTCTAGATGGTCATACATACGGCACTGGTGCTGCAGTTTCAAATTAGTTTCATATATATTGGCTTAGTATAATGACTCCATATTATTGTATATTCTGTGTTCTGGATGGTCATACATACGGCACTAGTGCTGCAGTTTCAAATTAGTTTCGTCTATATTGGCTTAGTGTAATGACTCTATATTAGTGTTATGTATTCTAGATGATCATACATACGGCACTGGTGTTGCAGTTTCAAATTAGTTTCATATATATTGGCTTAGTATAATGACTCCATATTATTGTATATTCTGGGTTCTGGATGGTCATACATACGGCACTAGTGCTGCAGTTTCAAATTAGTTTCGTCTATATTGGCTTAGTATAATGACTCTATATTAAGTGTTATGTGTTCTAGATGATCATACATACGGCACTGGTGTTGCAGTTTCAAATTAGTTTCGTCTATATTGGCTTAGTATAATGACTCCATATTATTGTATATTCTGTGTTCTGGATGGTCAAACATACGGCACTAGTGCTGCAGTTTCAAATTAGTTTCGTCTATATTGGCTTAGTATAATGACTCTATATTAAGTGTTATGTGTTCTAGATGATCATACATACGGCACTGGTGTTGCAGTTTCAAATTAGTTTCGTCTATATTGGCTTAGTATAATGACTCCATATTATTGTATATTCTGTGTTCTGGATGGTCATACATACGGCACTGGTGCTGCAGTTTCAACTGCAGTCTATATTGGCTTAGTATAATGACTCCATATTATTATGTTATGTGTTCTAGACGGTAATACATACGGAAATGGTGCTGCACTTTCAAGTTACTTTCGTTTATATTAACTTAGTATAATGACTCCATATTATTATATGTTCTGTGTTTTAGACGGTAATACATACGAAAATGGTGCTACACTTTCAAGTTACTTTCGTTTATATTAACTTAGTATAATGACTCTATATTATATGTTCTGTGTTCTGGACGGTCATACACACGGCACTGGTGCTGCAGTTTCAAATTAGTTTCGTCTATATTGGCTTAGTATAATGACTCTATATTAAGTGTTCTGTGTTCTAGACGGTCATACATACGGCACTAGTGCTGCAGTTTCAAATTAGTTTTGTCTGTATTGGCTTAGTATAATGACTCCATATTATTGTATGTTCTGTGTTCTGGACGGTAATACATACGGAAATGGTTCTGCACTTTCTAATTAGTTTCGTTTATACTGACTTAGTATAATTACTCTATATTAAGTGTTCTGTGTTCTAGATGGTCATACATACGGCACTGGTGCTGCAGTTTCAAATTAGTTTCATATATATTGGCTTAGTATAATGACTCCATATTATTGTATATTCTGTGTTCTGGATGGTCATACATACGGCACTAGTGCTGCAGTTTCAAATTAGTTTCGTCTATATTGGCTTAGTGTAATGACTCTATATTAAGTGTTATGTATTCTAGATGATCATACATACGGCACTGGTGTTGCAGTTTCAAATTAGTTTCATATATATTGGCTTAGTATAATGACTCCATATTATTGTATATTCTGGGTTCTGGATGGTCATACATACGGCACTAGTGCTGCAGTTTCAAATTAGTTTCGTCTATATTGGCTTAGTATAATGACTCTATATTAAGTGTTATGTGTTCTAGATGATCATACATACGGCACTGGTGTTGCAGTTTCAAATTAGTTTCATATATATTGGCTTAGTATAATGACTCCATATTATTATATGTTCTGTGTTCTAGACGGTAATACATACGGAAATGGTACTGCACTTTCAAATTAGTTTCTTCTTTATTGGCTTAGTACAATGATTTAATATTAATATGTCGGAACTGCTGAATTACAATTTAGTTCATAGCGAGAAAGGCGGTCATCTTCCAATCTTAATAGAACCGATATGGAAGTTCACATCGGACCGATGTATTATAAATATGACGTTTCCTAGAACTTAATTAATTTCAAATATTAATGAAACAAAATTATGTGGAAGTCAGGTCAGAATCAATGCAGACCTTATGCCATGCTATGAATATTATTAATTAACAGTTGAATAGAATATTAATAACGTTCATTAAGGTACATTTAATATCACACTGTGAAATGTTAAATAACAAATCTGGGTACATACAAGAGAGTGCGCAGTAACAGCGTCATGGCGGCGCGGGCGGCGGCGGTCGCGGCTACCTTTACGCGTCCATTGTATAGCCGACATCAAAGGAGCCGAATCAACAATTTAAAACTGTATTCATTAATGGGATAGCCGTGAGCTGACATAATCGATAATTACGGAATCATTAGACTGGCACGGGAGCTGGCGGCGGGGGGCGCGGGGTCGCGCCGCGCACAATGGCGGCGCGTTCGCCGGGCGACGTGTCCGAATCGGGCGTCGGTGTCGATCCCGAATTAAAAAAAAAAGATATCGATTTCCGTAAATAAGCGAGTGTGGCACATTTATAATAATGATGAATGGAGCCATCCGTTGTTCGGCGCCGATCGCGTGTCGAATCGCGCCGCCGCACTGTTGTCGGTACACTCCGACGATATTTCTTTTTTGCATAATTTTGATCGATCGTTCATCGAGCCTTATTAGAGCTATGATTGTATTATAGGTTGTTATTTATATGCATATATATTTTTAAAGTATTCGCTATGAGTCCTGATCGCGAGATTGACGGTACAAGATTACTTGGCCGAATTCATTGTTCAATTCGTGCGCTGCAGGAAACAGGAGACTGTAAAATTAAGTTGTATCAAACTCTCTGGTGAGTTTCGTAGATGTTATGCCAATTTAAAAATAATACGATCGACTCCTATAATCGTCGGTCAAGCTTTAATGTATCAAATTAAATGACATATTTCCATTTGACAGATTAAATACAGAAACTTCTTCAAATAATACAATTTTGTAATTTATTAAAATGTAATGAAAATTAAATCTTATGCTTTCTGTATACAATACGTTACAAAATAATATTTTATAATGATTGACTTATGTGGTAAAAAAACTATTTAACTAAACTATAACACAATTAAATACACAGTAGCCTAAATCCGCAATAAAAAAAATCATATGTTATATGTGTAAAAAACCGTTTGTTTAAACTGATAGTATCTAAAACATATGTATTAATGTACATATACTTCCATTGCAATACTTATTTACAGCTTATTCGCACTTATGAACTACAAAATAACGATAAATATTCATTTCCTCCGCGGATAATCCTTAGAGAAAAATAAAAAAAATAACGTCAAATATCAATGCAGGATGTACAACGGCGCGAACGGCCCCCGCCGTCTACGGAGCCACCACTCCAGGTCGTCAATTGAAACTGAATCATATTGTTGTCGGGCCCTGCGATACATCTAACGCGAAGTAGGTCGCCTTCGTCGGTAGGTCCGGCGGTAAATCTTGCGCGTCGACAGCCCGAGGTTTACGATTAACTATTAGAAAATCATTTATTTTGATACCGAATTGTGTTCCGTTGCGTATACTGTAGAAATCTTTATGGTAAAAGTTGAAGTAGGACTTCATTGTTCTCGGAGCCTACGATAGAAGTTTCTCTTCTTAGGCTTCCGTTCGGCTGTGGTACGGTGTTTAGATCGTACAAGCTGAGAGAAAATTGAGAAACACTACCGGACAATCTTGCCAGAGTAAAACAACCGTTCGGATTCTTTATATCGTTTTAGACTCGATCAAGGATGTACCAAATTACTGGGATCTTCGTTCAATTCTACTTAAATGTATACGTAATACTTAATAATTTGTGCGCAAAATATATGAATATTCACATATTTTGTGAATGGATTAGTATAACTATTATGATTGGTAACAAAAAATTAACTTTAAAATTGCACGTAGATCAGACTGAAAATTTCAGGAACTAATCATTTGTAACAAGAATAAGAAAAAAAAAACAATTAGCGTTTCTGAAAATGGGACATGGGACTTCTTTTAAATAGGTTACGTTTTACTTTGGGTGGATTGTCTATATTCTATCGATTATATATATTATTTTTCACATCTTGATATCGTTTTGAAAATTGTGTGTCGGTAACAAAATACATTTACAAGTAAGTCGAGAGAATATCCAGGCCATGATTTTTTACGTTTTTCGCTGTGGCTTAAGTCAACAAGAAAGTTGTCAGAGACTTCAACTGGCATTTGATAATGAAGCTCTATCACGTAGCTCTGTATATTTCCTGGTTCAATGAATTCGGACGTGGAGCTTGTTTAGTTCTTTAACGATTTACGTGAAGGACGGTCAGATACTGCAGTTACGGAAACTAATATAGATACAGTACAACTAACTGAAACTGATTATAGAAGTTACTGATGAATTACTGAAGGTTCGGAAGCTTTGCACTCCATGGATACCGAATGATTTAAAGGATGAGCAGAAACGACAACGTCTAGAGTGGTGTCGTAAAATGATAAAAAAAAATGTAAGTGAGGACAATTATTGCCTGAATTACAGTCACAGGCGACGAGTGTTAGATGTGCTGCTTTGAACCTGAAAGAAAAGGCCGACTGGCAGAATGGATTTTGAAGATTTGGCGATGAAAACTAAAAAAAAAAAAATTTGGTTGCCTGTAAAGTCGGTATACGGGCGAAAGTTTTACGTGACAACGACTTTGAATGGTAAAATCATTTTAATGTGAATATTCATTCGTATAGTAGGAAGAAGGATGAAATAATAGTAACAATTTAAAACATTTATTTATACAAAATTATATTTAAAACATTAATTTATACAAAGAATCTCGCACTGAATTTCATATTAACAAAATTTTATTTTTACCTTTACACATACATACGTATTTATATACAAATATACATACAATAACTTGCAATACATTTGCAAGCTATGCATAATTCTCTAGTGCTGCGCGCGCAGACCGATCATAGTTGAGTGGAGAGAGACGCAAGGCATTCGGCGCCTCTCTCGTTCGGTGACTCATCGTTACGTTACCGAGCGTTACACTTTTCATAAGTGACTCCCAGCCGCAACCTAATTTAAGACGTTGTCACGTCAAAATATTTCAAATATTGACCAAAATATGGTTGCATCTCTTTTCGTTTGCGTTTGCGTTTGTCCAGAGTGTTTTGAAAAAGTCCGTGAAAGCGTCGCAGCAGAGTTGTTTTCACCACGAGAGCGTGTTCATGCATTCTACTAAGTCAACGAATGAGTTTTTGAAGGCCCCAAATGTAAAACTAATGACGCATCCATCATTATAGTCCGGACTTTGCATAAAGATAAGCTGAGATGTATACGATTTACGTATCAAAGTGGTGGCGATTACGTTGCAAGAGGCCATTGAAGATGATAATGATTATCTAAAAATAAATATTTATCTATTTATATGGAATTAAACAAAAAATGGTACAGGTTTGCAGTGATTTAGTGTTACAAAATATTTTTGAACCATTTAGGAATTTGCCATATATTATAAAATGAAATTGTTGTCGTATAAATTTTAGGATATTTATCGATTTTAAACAAATAGTTGGGATAAAATACAACAGAAGAGAACACGAGACGGAAACACAGGTGATGGGTGATGCGATGCAGAACGGACACCAGAAAAAAACGCAGTGCATGGAGCGATCGGCTCAGGCGAGCGCTAATGAAAACATTACATTATGCAAACTGCACGGCCTAGCGCCTAAGTGTACACACTGCAGCCCGCGACCGCCTATCGACGACGCTGTGCTGTTTTAATGTTGGCCGGATAATATAGGGTCTATACTGGCAATGGAACATTTAGGACTACAATTATCTCATCATCCCCATGATATCATCACTATCACAATGCTGAAGATAGAGTACAGTTCATTTCTTTAAGCAAACGAAATTGATTCATTGAAATGTTTAACGTTCAGTAATGGGCATTATATTTTTTTTTGTGTTACTTCAGTTTCAAGTCTTTCATCGTAACAGTTTTGGGATAAACGTAAGAAAAATATATTTTTTACAAAATGGGTCCGTCTTTTTCGTGACAGTAATAATTTGTAGCAACAAAATGAATTGCGTCACAAACAAATATTGAAAAGCGGGGCTAAGCGAGGGCAAAAAGGATGTGTATTGGATGAGAGCACATGCTCACCCTTCCGTGGGCATGTCTAATCAGCTCGTTCGCACGTAGCAGTTCATTATGTGGCAATAAAGAGGCCGTTTGCGCGCGCGCGTAGCAGTCCAATACGCGACACATCGCGTTCCCTCGTTATCGAATTTAAATTGTTCGGCAAACAATAAAATTTCTATGTTGTATATATTTCTTTAGGCGTTATACACAAAAGTATGTACAATGCCACGAAATGTGCTAGTATTTCCTGAGAAATGTCAATGCTATGAAATCAGTCATTACACAAAATATCTAGCCTAACTTATCACTCGTGAGTCTTAAGTCGTATTCGAATGTGCACAGAGTCTATGTAGTAGGTACAGTAATGGTTGTTGTGCAATGCCACTTTTAATGCGTGCTTTCTTCTGGAATGTATAATAATATATGGGCATATATTTTATATGCAGAAGTGACGATGTAATAAATATAATTTAAATTAAACTATACATGTTGAAAATACCGTGTCCGTTCGTTTCAGACATTGAACGTCCACTGCTGGACGTGAGATGCCGCCCTAGATGTCGACGACGAACGACCCTTAACCACCCGCAACCGACGGTGGCGATGGCGACCCTCATCGGGTCGTCGTCATGTGGAAAAACTCCTTAGAATTGACCTTAAAACGAATCTTATACAGCAATGTTTCTTCCAATAATCAACATTATCCCTCCAGCATATATATCGATGAAACATAATTTGCATTCGAACATTGACTCAATCTCATTTTTTTCTAGCACTATTTATAGAGTATAGGCATATTTAATTATTAACAATAAAAAGTGGCTAATATGGGAATCGGATTCTCCGCTCAGGGTTCCGTACCGAAGAACAAAACGAAGTAAAATTTGCAATTACAATAAGTTTACGTCAAACGGATATGTCATCACGTTGAATCGTAGATACTGATTATATGAAAATCCACATACGTACTAATGTAACCCAGTGATTAGATTGTTACTATACAACAAAAATTGTGGATGACTACAGAATTTGTTGTCAAATTATTGAACAAAAGCATTTTTATTAACTTCTTCATAAAGCTCTATGAACTGAATTTTTCATATTTTTAAGTTAGCTGCTACAAAAGGTAGAAAAGGTTTCAAAGGGTTTAAAAAAAAAGGTCAATAACTTTATGATATAATAAACAGCAAAATTTACAACACATTAGACGAAAGTTCATATAAGAACCGTTAATGTATTTTAAATACCTATCCAATTATACCCCATATGATGGAGTCTAAGAAAATTTTCCATTCCTTTATTTATTTGTGGAAAAGTACAGCAGCTTTTTTTTTGTAATTTCTTTACAGAATTGATCGGTGGTTAACAGAAAACACCTGCCTGTGCACTTTCATCAGAATGGATGAAATAATAGCGATGTTATAAAAGGCTGTTATAAAAGGCATGGACAGACGGACAACACGAAACTGAAAAGGTTTAGTTATTTACCTTCGGCTATGGAACCTTAAAACATCGTTGTCTTAACATTCCTATTGCGATGAAATAAAAAAAAACGTCAAAAAAAATATTTCCACATAGTCGTATTAGCTTTCCGCCATGCAGTGACTTTGCTAGAGTGGTTTATATGATTGGCTTACTTTTTTTGATATTGTAACTATAGATAAACTGTGCTGTATAGTCCGCAATTTTGTGCTTGTAGATACACAGCGCGGCTAACGAGAAACTATAATTTGATAAATAAGCTTTTCATATACTACATTCGCGGTTCAAGTATCTGGTGTTAGAATCACCAGACTTCCTTCGAAGCCTATCTAAAGTAGCCTAGGTAGAACTGTTCATGTGAGAGGGATCAGGAAGGCCGAGGCCGATGGTTGCCACCTTTGTTTGGAGTGGCCTTGAGGATAGGTCGTTATGAGTTGACTACATAAAGCAATTTAATGATTAACCGAATAAACATCTTGAGCAGAGTCGTGTCGTTATCAGTGACGTGTAAGGAATGAATGGCACCGTTGATATACCGAGAAATAACATATTTATGCATCACTGTAAGAAACCCTTGAATTTCGCACAGTCAAAGCACGTGGCGAGAAAGTACTTCCTATATTCAGCATAAAAATAGGATACAGAGATAAAAATGTCTAACACACTTCGTTTATATATTTTAAAGCTGGCGTGGTTTCATATAGAGATTAGAGATGTGGCATTACATAATACTCTTTTCTGTTTTTGTTAGAGGAATTGTAATGGAATTGCTGTCGTTTCTGTACGACCGCGAACAAATAATCTAATAAGTTTCCAACTTCAGTCAAACTAAACCATTTTTGCGTGCCTCGAAGACGACGTTCAGCTGTCGCACATGGACTTCGTCACTTTATTATCGACAATAAAGTGACATTGTCAAAAACATGGCTGTCAGCAACCCCGTCCGCGCGTACAGCATCATGTGTTCAAGTTTCAAGAATTTTCGTCAGAAATGAGAAAAATGGAGGGTGTGTACAGGAGGTAGATTGGAAAACTTATACGACGATCTAGCGACGAAAAAAAATTGCTATTTGAAACTAAATATTCACTTCCATCGCACCCGACAGTCATGTCATACAGCATCTGCCTCTGGCATTCTACATGAAATTCATAATTTTATGGATTATTATCTTAGCAACAAATTCGTTTTCGTTGTGTATATCGTATATATTCACTATTTGAACACGACAGATGTCCTGTTCAAGTTTTAATAACCTACCATATCAATGTGCTGTTTGTACAACGAAAGCGTTAAATTCATTATTCGTCGTATATATGGGAATTGCGTTGACCAAATTGGTATTAAATTGGTAATTCCCACCGCATTCACCAACTGTCGCGGGCCGATGCGCGACGCCGGCGCCGGCGTTATTGATAAATGATCCGGCGTTGCGCCCCCGTTAAGGATGATTTGGTATATTTTGTGTGCGCTTGATAATAATTATTACGCATGGCTCGCTCCGGGCCCATTTTCGATATTCCATGGTAATTGAAAGGTTAAAACAGAAAGATAATTTGTAAAATATTCACCAAGGCTTGTCAAATGTAACAACGAACACACATTTTGCTGATACTACCTCGTTACATTAACATAAAATTTTAACTTAATTGTTTTAAGTATATGTCTTTTACTATTATCATGTAACAATTGATCATATTCATAGTAATTAATAATAAAAAAGGACTCCACTATCGATTATAGTCTTATGAAAAATATATCGAAGAATTTTATTGGTTTTCAACTGACTTGACATTTTAGGCGCTATTTTACCATTTAACACTAATAGTAAAAGCACAAATTAATGAATTGCACTTAACTACAACTATAGAATAGACAGATTTTTTTTAACTTCCCGCTAAGAAAATTGAAAATTTTCAAAAGTTTTCGGGAAATTATTGGTTTCTCCCCATTTTGCAAAAATCGAGTTCTCATCAGACCTCGACGTTCTGAGGGTCTAGGAAGCTTCCCTGATCATCCCTGAGATGATGTCCGTATGTCTGTGTGGATGTGTGTATGTGTGGATGTATGTAAACCTCTTATAACTTTTAAACGGCTTAACCGAATCGAGCCCACTAAACGGCGTTCTAAAGAGTTTTACCAAACTTAGATTTTCTGAAAGTTTGGGTCGATTTGGACCGGTAGATTTTGAGAAATTTTCAAAAAACTAAGAAAATTTTTTTTATAAGTGGTTTCTTCAAAATGACTTTAAAATGGCTTGACCGATCAATTTCAAAATCTAATCAGCTCTTAACCTATTAAAAACACGTCGATTGCCACAAACCGGGTCAAAATCGGTTGATTCGTTTGTGAGAAATCGTTGTCGAAAGTAATCGAAACAAATCGTTTTTTTGAAATAACTACGAAACGGATAAAATTAGCGGGAAGTTGCAGAGTTGGCCTTTAGGGTCAACTGTTTTCCACATTTTTTAATGCAAGAAGTAATTTTTCCATTACCATCTTTCACTACCCGCAAGTCAGTGTTTTGCTGCAATAAAATGCACATTTAATGGTACAAGAGCAGCTAATGTTAAGTTGTCATATTTGCTATAATTCAATAACGAATTAGTGCCGACAGCAACAAAAGCTAACAGATGCAAGACTGCGTCAAAAATGACAGCTGTTATACTCGACTACGATGTAAAGAAATGAATTAATTGTTATTAATGCGCAAGTCAAAACGAATTAAGGTATTTTTAAAAAGGCTTTCTTTCATATTTCGCTTTTATAATAAGCTCTACGTCAGTTAAATACTCAAAACGAAACAGCAAGAAGGAAGCTATAACTACATTTACCATCCAGTGGTTAATTGTCGGCGATCTTAACCAATGGAAATACTCTCCCGGTATACAATGAAAAATAATGAAATATAATGAAAAATACTTAAATGAATATGTGATTTGCTAAGGCATAGCAAAAAGTGCTGCTTTTATATTTATGTACTTAAACAGTGTTCTCTTAGGTCATCTCTTAAACAGTCATCCAAATGTCAAGAATTGGCGGTTATAAAGATGTATGCATATTTAATTAGGTGACCTCAACTTATCCTCAGCTAAGTATGTTCATGTGTATCCAACGTCAGGAAAGATTTGGACTCGTCTCTCTGTCTGTATGCGATTCTTTTGAATCACTTTGGAGTTGGTGATATAAGCGATTTTATTAATTAGTAGTTTAAGCGATAATAGAGGCTGCTGCCAGGCTTTGAGGCCATAGACAAGAAAAAATGAATACTAAACCATAATCCTCAACACACTCGACTCAATGTATATGTAAACGAACTTCTTATTTTACTATTATTGTCAGTCTTAAAAACTTGTCAAGTCTTAAACAATGAGATTGTGATAAATAATATAGTGAGAATCAGCAAACTTAACATACGTTTAAAGTTTAACTGGAAACTTTAATTAAATTAATTGAAATTTTTAGTGTCTCTTCGTGTTTTTCTAAGCATTTCATCGGGTATTTAGATAATCAAACAAATAAATGGGAAATCTGTAATTATTCTACGAGTCAGTTCGATGGAAGTAAGCAGAGCATATTTATGACTCTATATTGCTACCTATTTGAATTTAATAGATTATAATAGTTAACAGACAATATACAAAATTATTGAAAAACAATAAACAATTTTGTTTAAAATGTTATCAAGAGGAATTTCTTTTTCAAATGGAATCATTTTTTTTCATACAACAGTTATAGTATCAGATTTTTCTTAGTAACCCTACTATTAAGGTAGATCCCCCACAAGCTTTGTAATGCACATTACGGGGCTTACATCTCCAGGTTTCCATGCTGGCCCAGTGCGAGTTTTAGGCTGTTAAAGTCACCGTTATCACCAATGTTTCCTTAATCCCAACACTAATAAAGTATGCATCTTTCATGCCGCTCTTGGACATTGCAACCTTTAATCATGTTCTACAAGTTCTGCTAAATATTCGCATTTATGCTCAAGTTGCGTTTATGTCGATAGAAAAAAAAAAACAAAGTAAATAATCAGATAACGCTAGAAAACAGGACTTCATTCGAATATATCTATGGTGATACTTAATTTTAGTCAATTGACGTTCTAGTTGCACCGTTTACAAATGCACAAATATAATGCGTTTATGCATAACACCTCGAACACATACACAACGAAACTGTTCGTATATGCGGAATGTGCACTTCATACGTATACGTCAGCGTTGTAAGGGTTTGTCTCAACGTCTCAAGACGTGATTTCAAACATATTTTTCATTCCCTATTTCTTTTTTATTCGATCCTATCATCTCGCGTATCGTCATAGTGTTCACGATAATTTTCGAAATACAACGTCATCAATAGTAACAGTTGCGTCAACGAGGAAGAACAGCTGTTCCTCGGCATAATAAATAAGTCGGTGCAGCGGCGACCGCGAACAAAGGCCGCGGCCCGCGCCGCGCGTGCACGCACGGCGAATTCACCGCGTTTAATTACGTAATTATGGCGCTGACTGGCGGACAAAAGGAAAAAGACGTAAAAGGAACAAAATGGCGCGCTTTCTTGGCGCCGAATCGACACATTAGCGCACGACGGCGACGGTTTGCACTCTTTTTTTTTTTGTTACGTATTGAAAAGGGTGACTTGAATGGTATGACAAGCGTTCCGAACAACAGATTGCGAGCACGCGTAATGACATTCCGATTCCTTATTATTACAAAGAATGGGTATTGTCCAAAAAAAAAAGAACTTTCGTTTTGCATATTTTTTTTAATATAGAGACTATTTTAAGAAACTGTTTTGAACATGCAGTTCGATACTTCCTTTAATCCCTAATTAAAATTTTAATTATGTTATTGATGTAGTCATCTTTGGTAGGTACATGAGAAAATCGTATGTATGCAATTTACAAAACAAAGCTCAACCAGACTAATTTTACGGTCTGTCTACTTCATACTAATATTATATATAGGTAACGGAATGCAAGACTATATTGTTATTTGATTAATTCGTTTACTTAAAATTAGACATATTTTAAATCTTTAATAATCAGTAATCGACTATCTCTAAATGAATTATTATTCATTTAGAGATAATGAATAATAATTCATTTAGAGATAGTCTAAATGAATCATTGCATATCATTGCAATTCATATGCATTGCAATGATATGCAATGCATATGAATGCATTGCATATCATTGCATATCAAAAATATGCAATGATATTTCATATGCTATGAAATATCATAGCATATGAAATATCATATGCTATGATATTTCATAACATTATGAAATTAAGTTTATCCTTACAATTTACCCAAAGTATGCAGCTTATTAAAATTTATCACTTTGTTAGCTATTGAGTTTGCAATTCGACAAACATTTAATATTTCCTTGATTTAATATGAAAATAAACAAAAATTAATCTGATGCTTCGCCAAAGGTACAATAAAACTCATATCCATTTTTACAAAAAAAAAAAAATCTGAAATACAAAAGTATTTTTTTGATAGAACTATATAGAAATAGAATATATTTAATTTCTCTTCGATTAGCTTTTTAATCAAAACATTTCATGAATACCGAAGAATCGAAGTTCGCCAACAGTTTCTTTTACCGTCAGTTTTTATCATTGATCACAAGTTCATAATGTTCTTCAAACCTGTAAAAAATTAAATATCAAATATTCTACATGATTTGTTATATTTACATAATGAATAAAGTATTAATATGAGTAACTGTTTATATTCATTTAACATCAATGTTAATATAGCTTTATTGAAAAACGGAAAATAATATGATCTCAGGATTAGTGTTATTAACCAAAAGTATCCCGGATATTGAGTTCAATGATTTAAAATCACGGTCATCGTCGGGGTTAACCCTACTAGACCATGTGCGTCCGTCCGTCTGTATGTGTCCGCGACTTAGCTCGGAGATTTGGCATAGATATACACACTAATCACGCGGACAAAGTGGTAGAATAAAATTTTGAGAAAAAATTTTTAGTGTCCCTCCCCTACACGTAAAATGGGGTTGAATTTTTTTTTCTCGTTCATGCGACGGTGTGGAATATCGTTGGATAGCTCACTCGAAGACATTGCGAGTCTTTGAAAAGCATTTTTCGATTTAGGGATCCTTTACCGAAATATTAACAAAAAGCGTTAATTTTTTAGAGTCAATTTGTTAGAGTCAAGCGCCCCCCTCCCTGCCAGGTAAATAATTATTCTTGGAAATGTGAAAAAAGCGACGGCAGTGGCTCATGTGACGAAGTTAAAAGGAAAACTATCGCAGCTCCACAATGAATAAACGTGGACCAACTTATGAAAATTACTTGGAAATGTAAAAAAACATTATTTCGTACAGATTTCATTAAAAATTACTTATATCACGTTATTGATTTTGTAAACTAGGTAGTAAACATAAGTTTATGAACCATGTGAAATTATGGAAATATAAAATCATAGCATCTTTAACACTCGTTCCATATGGGCCCGTTTTTAGACATTATTAGCCGTTAATCTTAAATTGATTATGAGAAGTATCAAAATCATTTAATTTAACGCAGAACTCACATCTTCAGGGTCCCGTACAAACTTCCGGGAATTCCGAATCTTTCGTTAATTTTTCTTTAAATTATTCGAATTTTCCTTTAAATATCTCATATTAGGTAAATCTTAAACTTTGGATCTTGGAATTATATTAGTCTACATCATGATCCATACCCCAACTGCAAATGTCAAATCGTAGTCGCTATAAAAGATGGTATTATAAGTAGAAATTATTTGATTTTTTTTTGTGATTCTAGGTCAACGGGAAGTACTATGTAAGTCCTGATTTATTTCCGATTGCTAAAATATACAACAAAAATACCCGTTTTTTTCGATTGTGTTGGCTTAGAAGCTAGATTATCGACGTGAAAACATCTTTATGCTCGCTAAGTAGTAGTAGCCGGTCAAACTTTCTTGCGTTACAAAATACAATCACTTTCCAATCGGTAATTACTACGAGACTAATAAAGCGATAACAACGGTTGAGGTTACAATTGATAAGCATCTCTGTACTTGTTTATCGTGTAGCCTTTGTTTTGCCTGTGACGTTGTGGGGCTGGTAGAAGCGCTTGCACGTGATTATTGTGAATTAGTGTTGCGTAAAATTATAAATTAGTATATAAATTTGATTCGGATTTCATTGTAAATGATTTGAGTAGAACCACTAGGACTCAAGTCCTTTTATTATGTCAGTTTGAAGTGACATAATAAAAAGATTATATTATGTTGAAAATCGTAAAAAGAAAGAAAAGAAAATTGTAAAAAAATATGTCTCATATAAGTTGTAAATATGCGTGGAAATATTGAAAACGCGTATCAGAGGAAACCTCGCATCAAATGAAATTAAAAAAAAAAAAAACAATAAAAACAAGTGTCAGCTATTGATATGATTTTATCCCGACGTTTTCACGGAAAATCTACGGTACGGACTTTGATTATGCTTTCGATTTTTTTTCGTGATTTCGCTTTTCGTGATTATAATTGCAACGTTATAACTCCACGCATTTCTGAGGAAAAGCATCTTGGCAAACAGATGGACGAATGGACGGACAATGAAATGACCCCATAAGGGTTGCTTTTGAGATAAGGAAGCCTAAAACCGTATGGATTTCAATGATGTCGAACCTAACAGACAGATAAATCGCCGGAATTAAATAATACATCAATAAAAATAATAAATATAAAATAAGTCATCTTTATATATAAACAAAATTAATGCAATATCAAAATATTTTGAACTTTAATTTAATTAAAAGTAATAGAAAGTACATAGAGATGCGCCTTTATGCTATATATCATCCGCTAATTTCAACATTTAATTTAAAAATAATCGTCTAATACATTTTTTTTAAGTTTGTTTCGATCTGCGGGCCTAGCATGACGCCCTAGACAAGATGCTCTCTATAGGACTGTCCCTTTCATTCGTCACGTTGCGCGAGAAGGACAATGTTATAGAGAGACTTTTGTCTAAGGCGTCGTGTTAGGCCCGCCGGTGGGAAAAATAACAAAACTGCATATTTTAAAATTCCAGGCGTATGCGTTTGTGTGAGCAGAAACAAATCCATTATGCAATAGGAAGTGTATTGTATAAATCTATTTTGTTTTTTTTTAACTTTAAAAATTTAAAATTGTGTAACTAATTTTTATGAGTACTGCACTGGTCCTTAGCAAAATCGGGAGGGAGCGGGGGAACGTCTATGCGACAACGTCGATGTTTGTGTTAGGCAAAAAAATAGAGCCTGAGCAATTGAAAATATAAAAACCTAAATGCAGGTCTGTAAAGTGAAATTAAACTATGGAGTTTGGTTGTTTGAGTATCCAAACAAATCCATTTATTGTGAAACCCATAACCTATATTTTGAATAAGTTTAGCACGTCCTTTTTCCAGCCAAACTCAGTCAGTAAGTGACCACCTTAAAACGAAATGCTAAGTTCGTGCAGACATCCGCTTTCGACTGTTATCCCGAATTCGCTCGATATAAATATTATTAAATTGAGTTCGGGACATGTCTTCAAAATTTTTAATTATATCAGGATTTAAATCACCGTACGTAATATTAGTCAAATGTGACGCATCACTTTGCGTCTCCTACAAGAACACGTCGTTACACATTTATACGGTTTAGAGTAGCAAAGTTATTCAACAACACACGTTCGCAACCTCCGAAACTGATTGCTTCGGGTTTCCCGACAGTCGATGCAGCGGTCGCAGCGCGCACACATACAAACAGGCGCGTTCGGGTGGACGCAGCGACAGCGCCACCTGACGCCCGCCGTGGTCGCCTCGGAACCGACCGCTTCCGGCGGACGCGGCAATTAGTGCCGCACACGTAACCGCCGGCGCGGACGCACACGCGCGCTCGTACTCACCCGATGGACAAAGGCAAACTGTCAAATGTAAATTATGTTACAATTTTAATTGGGTTATTCCAAATGAGATCGTGGTGCGTGATCCAAATGAGATAGGCGATAAAATGACACGGAGGACAAATATGTTAGAAAATGCTTTGTTTGCAGGTATAAAACTTATTGGGTGCCTACAAGTGTGCGATTTGTCTACAATACTGTACCAGAAATGAAAAAGACAGACCGGAAGTAAAAAAAAAATGTATAAAATGGAATAGTTTTATTGTCGGCAAGTGAAATTCCGGATACATTTTAGTTACATTCTGATTTAATATAAAAAAAATGCTGGATACTAGGAAATGTTTAAAAAACATAAGTAATGATTATTCGATTGTTATCAATTTTACAATAGTTACCATCACAAGCTCGATAAATGACATTTTGTGCGATAGTGGTCGTCGAACGCGAGAAGATTAGTAAGGGCCTGCACACACCAGCCAGAGTGTAATCGTATCGCGCGCGAAGCGTCGTAAACGCTTAACGCTGTAAAATCTGTTACAAGCGTATACGAATCTGAACTTGTAACTGCATGCTTGCTTCAACGTAACACAAAATTAGCTTAACTTATCGCAAACACGACCGTCGTAAGTTGACGGCGTACGTTTTCGAATCGAGTGCTCGTAAAAAATCAAGAGTGTCCGGCAAAACTATAGAGTTCGTACAACAGATAAAGGAATATTCGTATTCTTATAACGGATGTTTTTGTGAATATTTACGATCAGATGTACCAAAAAACATAGGGCTTTAAAGAATGAAATAGACTGACTAATTTTCTTTTTTCAGTATTATCATGTCTATTACTTGACCTAAATAGGGATAGAAACTTATTCTCAGACAAAGAAAATCTTCTTAATTGACGATACGAGGGCTGCTACTCATGTGTCCGAACTAGCCGCATACAAAATAACAATTAATAAGTAATTATAACATTTAAAACCAGAACTCCTTGGCTGTAGAATACAATTTGTTTCCTGTAACTGTCAATTGTTTTACTTTTGTGGCCTCATTTTAAAAATTGCGGGTGTTTATCACCATGAATTTAACTCGTGAAAATTTTCGTGCGACGATTTATTACGATTTTTGATGTGGGCTTTTTTTTAAAACAGTGCTTCAATCAACTCACTTCGATTTTTGGGGATGAAGTATCATCGAAAACCACTGTGTATCACTTGTTTAGTGAGTTTAATCGTAGGCGGTCTATGCTCACGGATGAATTTAAAGAAGGTCGCCCTAAGTCAGTTGCTGTACCACAAAGTATCGATGCTGTGCGGGAATTAATAATGCAAGATCTTCATGTTACATATCGTGAGGTGAAGGCGTCCCTGAGCATAAGTATGACGAGCATACATAAGATTATAACAGGAAAATTTTTCTCTAAAAAAATTTGTTCTCGTTGGATTCCATACAACTTGAGCATTGATTAAAACACATTCGTTTCGATTGGAGCATAAAATTGATAAAAAAATTCAGTCATGGTGCATCAAAACTGTTTATAATATTTACTTACACTGGTGATGAATCTTGGATCTATGCATGTGATTTCGAAACTAAACAACAGTCAACGGTGTGGGTGTTTCAAGATGAGCCGAACCCAACAAAAGTGATTCGTGCCAAAAGCACTTTCAAGCAAACGGTTGCCCATTTGTTTTAGTATAAATGGGCATGTAGTTACAGTGCCACTAGAGAACTATAAAACGGTTAATTCGGAGTGAATCACAACCATTTGTTTGAAAGAAATCTTTGAAGAAATAAAAAAGAACAACCGACAACGTAGGATCATTCTTCGTCATGACAATGCTCGCTGTTACATGTCGGCCGAAGCAACTCAGTTTTTGGAAGGTCAAAAGATCGAATTGACGTGTCCAATTTGGTAGCTAACGATTTCTATTTATTCCAAAACGTGAAGAGTAAATTACGTGTTCAACTTTCTTCGAGCCGCGAAGTAGCTGTTGATGTCTTCAAAATGAACGTTTTGGGGATACCTTAATCATGATGGAAAAAGTGCTGTAAAAATTGGTTTCAGCGTATGTAAAAGTGCGTCGATCATCATGGTGTATATTTTGAAAAACAACAAAATCATATAAAATAATAGTTGTTTCTTTTTGATATTCCGGACACATAAATAGCAGCCCTCGTAAGTTCAGAGGAAAGTTATAGTCCCGTGGAAATCACGATTCCCAATGAAGTTGAAAAGTAGATATGCTAGCTACGCCGCGGCGTAAGCGTACGCGACGATGCGTGTGCGACCGTTCGTCTTGAATGTCAAACATTGACGATACGATCCTGGCAGTAACTTCGCGCGAAGTCTCTCACGGGCAATCACTATTAACGCCATATTTTAGTTAAAACATTGCATCACATGCTGAGTTTAAAATCTGGATTCGAGTTCTGTTATTTGTCCTGTCCTGTTGTTTAAAGTCAAGAATATTGAACCCCTTCAAAATCTCGTTGAGTGAAATATATGCAAATTATAGAAAATATTTTATTTTATTCATTGATTTTGATAAATTATCTTTCATAATTTTAACATATACTCCAATTATATATAGTGATTCATATTGTTTTGAATTACGATTACAAACAAAATAAAAAATAGAAGAATATAATATATAAATAAGAGAAGAAACAAAACTTAAATAATAAACAAGCAGAGTCTATCTTGTTTATTAATTTCGAAATGCGTGAGAATGGTTTTTTATATTTTCCATGTATTATATTGGTTATACCATATTAGAAAGTATTAGGTAATTCTTTATTTACTTCAAACGTGACACGCTTAAAGCCTTTTTTTCACATCTCGATCAAAAGTTCGCTTTTAGTCCCCAATATCGAGTAGAAAAGCACTACATAATCTTCCGGCTCACACCGGGATGGAAGAAAGTTCGCTTTCCGTCCCTTTAAGCCCTCCACGCTCGCTCAGCACGGCCTTTGAGCGGCTGCCGTTAACGCCGACGCCGTGACCCACTGACTAACGTGCTCACTGCGGTCTCCCGAGCCCCGAGAAAGATTACTTTGATGCGATTCGTCCGTGGTATCTTCGAACATGTCACCTTCCGGTTCAAGGGCGTACGTTCTTGACCACTGAGCCACCGACATAATTGATATTTTACAGTGATCGAAATAATATTAAACGAATAAAATTAATATTTCATAAATGAAATTACATATGAATCATGCGTATGCCCTTGTCCATGCGAGTCGACGCCGATCGCGTTGTGTATAATTATCGTGAGTAAGTCGATAGCTCGTCGAGGTTTTTAATCGTGCTTCATTTCCCCTACGAGTGGCTAATGAGCTCACGATATCGCCCGTTTTGTAGCAAGTAATCGCGCCGTTATCGCTCTATCTAAACCCCACCCCACCTTACTTCTTTTATTTCCCCCTCGTCGACGTCGGCGACCACACCCGACCGCTCCCGAGCGCACCCGAGCTGCAAGGACGCGGTCCGTTGCCTGCTCGGCGATCTACAAATCTGTTTTGACAGTTGCCTGCCCACAGTTAAAAGATAAATTCATAGAGCTTAAGAGCTAAAATATTTTTTCCTGTATTAAATAATTTAAGTTTCTTAATCACATACATAGATTAACATGATATTGCTCAACGCAAATCGCGATTTTGCATACATTTTCTTATGACATAGTTATAATTTTCCCTAGAATATGGTACCTAGTATGTACATGATTTTATTCAATAACATCTTCATATTACTATATATCTACACGCTGTCTATATGTATAGTGATAAATAGAAGTATATCAAGAACATAATTTATTGTTACGATTTACCAATAAATTATATTTTATAAAAGTTGTGTATTAAACTGTAACGCAACGGTATAATATCCATGTCATTCGATATGTGGGAGACTGTGTGACTCATTTAAAAAACAGTCGACTTTTGACATCCTCTGTCCTAAACTAAAGTAATGAAAACATATATTAATATTTAATTGTATTTAATACCTAGTATTTAAACTTAACGATAGACGTAAGCTTAAATTTACCTACCTTTATTTTATTTGTTTTTAATATTAACTTGTTAATGTTTGTTTATCTTTGTGTTTTTTCTTTATTATCTTTTACCTTTTATTTTATAATAGTCCGTTTTTAGTCATGTTGAGTACACTCTTTTGGATTTCAGCCTAGAACAGATGTTTCATGTAATCCATACCAATGTTAAGACTGTAATTTGTATGTATACATATCAATAAATAAATATGCTTCAGTAGTGTGTGAGGCGATTACAATCTGACACGACAAAATAACTTTGTACCATTTATTAAATTGACATATCGTATGCTTAATTGAAATCAGAACAACGCTCCTCAAAGTTTATTATTTTCATATAATTCCAAAGAGGATACCAAGCAAATGTTTGAATTATTTATAACCATATTATATTAAATTATTTATAATACATAAATGAATGAAACTGGTATTTAAAAAAAAAACGAATTAACAAATTTTATTACTTCGATCGAAACTTTTCAGGAAAAACATAAAAGATATCAAAATCTATCACAAATTGCCTTCAGATCACAACATTGGCGACTAAAGAGAAAAAACGTGAGTAATAAAAAAATGTATGTAACACAGCACAAAGCCTTTTCCGGACAGAGCGCGGATATGGAAGTGACACGTTGAACGATCGACTCGCGTCCGAACAGGCGGCCTCACGCACGCGAGTCGGCCGCGAGTCCTGTGCCAGACTAATTCATCGGGCGAACAATGAAATCAAAAAAACGCCGCCGCGCGCAGTCCGACGATTCGTGTAGAACGGTGGCCAGCTAACCGCGAAACCTCCATTTCATTTCCATGATATCACAAACGGCAGATTATAGAATCCGGAGAGCGGGCGACGCACCGGCGGTCGGAACAATGCGGCGTCGGCGCATTAACCAATTTCGCTGTCAGAAAGAAAAAAAAAAGCGTAACGCGTCGACGTCCAGTCGCCGCCTCGTGCGACTGCATGCTCGTCAACTTCCACTTCTGTGCATCAATGAAAGAATGTAGTCGGAAGCGGGCGGTATCAGCTCGGCGGTCGAGCACCTTGCCTTATGACTGGGAATCGGTGGGTTCTGGTCAACGGCGAATCGACTAATGAGTTATCAAGTAGAATCAAATTTATAACGTACGCTTCGTGACCCGTAGTCCACGTCAAGCTGTGCGGCGCGGACGACGTCGTGGCATTGACGACAAAGGTCATTACCAGCCCTCAAGTCGCACTGGGTCAGCGCTAAGGTGAGCTTAAGTTCAAGCAATCCGAAATTGCAGATGGGAGGTGCGCCTGAGCAGTATCGTGATCTAACCCTGATACTACAACGGTTGGAAACATACAGACGGAACGACCAATGATTAATGCCTACCTACCTAAGAAATACCTACGGCATGATTACGTGTCGTAGGTATTCCATCGTTCTGTCAATTTGGAATTAAATAAAATACAAGAAGTACTGCCATTCAAATACTCATTCAATATAATTACGACTGGTGAATTAACTAATGAATTTTAAACTCTTCATCGTATCGGTGACAGCGGACGTCGACAGCCCCTACCACATGAAGGCTTGCAGTGAAGAGATCATGGAAGTGTATGTCTCAAAAGTGAGGTGTTTAAAATGTGACACAACAAAAACCATATTTTTATTTTATTAACCTCTCTTCGTGTTTATTGGTTAATTAATCTTAAGATAGGTATATTTTTGATAATATTTCTAATTTTATTTTGACAAAATATGTAAAAGAAATTAAAAATAATGAGATAAAAGTCGTCTTCGAAAACCTATTAAAATAATCGGGTACTTTTGGAGTCAGTTTCAGTTAAAGATATAAACTAGAGGAGGTTGAGTTTCAGTTTTTATTATTAAATATCATCTAGATTCAATACTTCACGTTTTTTATTCACGTTTATAGATTTATGCTTTGTTATTTCTTATTGATTTTGTGTTCATCGCCTTAATTAAGGTATTTTTTGTTGGCCTTACTTGACTTGCCTGGCGACGATTCTAAAACCAATAAATAAATGGATCTTTGAAGGCAGTATTTTTTATTTATGAAAATGTTATTTTATTTTACATTTTTTAAGGATTAGTTAATTGAACTTTATTATTCATATGGCTTTTACTCACCACTTAATATACATAATTGTTAATTAACATATATAATTAACATATACATAATTGACGAGGCTGTCTTCTTTACTTTATGATAAGGAGTAAGTGACAAATCAGTTCCGATGCCGAATTTTCTGGTGGCGCTAATAATTATTCCAGGCTTCCTACATTTTTAGTTACATCGCAATCCTCTCAGACAACTTTCGCCAGACCGTCGATTAAGTCGGATGATATTCGAGACCTTCAACTTTTAGATTTTTATCCCAAACTCGCTAGAAGATGGCTGAACTTAAGTAGCAGTATTGTAAGCTGCTTTACCTAGTGATTAAAATGTACTAAACTTATTTCCATATACCAGTAAAGTTTCTAGTTCTATTTAATGCATTTGTATGAGCATAAATTACTTAACTTCAAATACTGCGTTCCGAGACCAAATGCAAGAGTTATTATAGAAAATAAAAGAAGCGCTAAGGGATACGTCTATAATATAATATTTGAGGAGTTCTGTCGGTTCCTTGTGGATTTCATCATCAGAACTCAGTTCTGACAAACATAGGATCAACCTGAGAGTACAAGTTTCAGAATATAAAAAAATAATTACGATTAATAAATGATATAATTTTGATGTAACAACAATAATTTTAAAATGGAGTGAAAGTACGAACCTTCTCCTTTTTTGAAATAATTAAAAATTGTGACGACATGAATCCAGTATTAGAAATGAAAATATGAGATGAAATCATAAACTCGCATATGGGGCTCTGTGTATGCATCTTCAATAAGGTACCTGTGGGTACGTGGTAAAAATTTACCTGCGGTTGCTAATTTTAAGACTAGTTATTATTAAAAGTCACTTGGTAGAAAAGCGCATTAAAAGCTTAGGATTCTTTACAGAAGAATGTGCTTGCGACTTTTATTATTCATTGTAATTCAATAAAAGAAAAATTAGCCTAAAGAATAAAGACGTGTTTTAAGGATTATCACACAAATTATATTTTACGTTGTAGAGCCATGGTGTGGTCAGATTGGGTGCTGTAGAAAAGATGGGCCGGCTCGGTCGATGAGATACAACACTCTCACAAAATACGGACGTGAAGTAACAGCTTCCGCTGTTACGTTTCGTCCAGTGAGTGAGAGTTCCGGTTGCCCATTCCCTTCATCAGATTCTAAAATTTCCGATGACCCATTGCCCCCTCCATCACATGTCTACACTCTGGTGGCTGGCACCCACATTTGCTGCCTATGATACTATATCAAAAAATAAAGATACTTTTGAATTGAAATTTTGTACCATTAATTTATTTATAATTTTCAAATGTTATTGTATTTAAACTATTACCGAATTTTTGTGTTAAACTGTCTCTAAAACAGATAAATTGTAACACATGGCAGGTACATATTGGCTGAAGCATTCGCATTATTAATTTTAAAATAAAATCTTATAAACAGGCAAGGACAGTGGTAGAGTTGAAGAATCGCGATACGACTTACTTTATGTTTCTAATGTCATAATTTATCATCGTAGGGATAATTTGATTTTATAACTTAGAAATATTTTTTGTCAAAACTTAGTAAATTACTCAGAAAGCACATTAGAGGAATGCTAATTCTAAAATCTACTATCATGAATCAATTTTAAAAACATTCGAAATACAACACATAGAGAATAAGACTAATTATTACTATTTAAAGTGAAATAATCATGATTTACAGATCTGAAATGTAGAATTTTCTTGTGAAAAAATAAATCAGTGAAGCCTATATTCCCTAGCGTTTTGCAGAAATAAGAAATGTAATAATATGGATATAGCTATCTAAAATAGATGAGACCAGCAGAAAGCATACATAGTGCCAAGAAAGCAGCAGTTGAAGTATATTGAATTCTGGGAACAAAATGGCCAAATAAAGCTATCAAATGATAAATAACGGATTAACATTCCTTAGTGACCACGTGAAATATATTTGCTCTATATAATATTCAATCACTATTCTTCTCTTTCAGCTCAAGTCATAGGTTGCATGTAAATCGATTGACTATATAATCCTATCATTCCTCATTAAAACTGCAGAAAAAATAACGCTAATCATTAATATATGTATATATATATGTATCGAAAGAATTAGAGTTATTTATTACATATATATATATATATATATATATATATATATGTGTGTATGTAATAAATAACTCTAATTCTCATAATTAACATCTCCTTCGTTAGTTCGGGCTTTCGTCTCTAAATCATAAAGCTATGATTATGCGATGAAAGTGCATTTAGAATTATCACTAAAACTGCAGTGGATTGTTTTAATTTAATTCGACTAAATGTGAATTACATATTTCATTTCTATGGACTAAACATTTTTTTTCTGCAATGGATTTCTTTTAAAAGGGTGACGTAAAACGGTCAATAAATACTATAAATGTCAAACGGAATCTGTAATTATTCTAGAATCACATATGATATTTGAGGGTGCATTTGGGACGTGCAAAAAGGAAACAGACAAAACTGTTGTTATCTTTTTATATTATAACTCTATCGAAATAGAGTAAACGTTCACTAATTACCCACCGGACACGGCGATAACATCGAACCAACTCACCCCTCTGCCGCCGCACCGTTGTTATACTAAAAAATAAGTAGATAGAATGCTTTGTAATAGCTGTATATTACCGCTATAGAGTCTATAATTGTGAAGGTCGTATCCGACAAAACAGTTTTTTTCTTTTAAAATAAAAACTAGGATTAATTTCAAAAGTCCAAATTGGCATTTGGAAGCGTTTATATGTTTGTAGAGCCATAATATGGACAACTTGGCTGTTACATGAAAATGAGCCTGCCTGACCGGCGATACGCCAAACTCTCACAGAATACGGACGTGAAGTAGCAGTTTCTGCTGTTGCATGTCGTGCGTTGAGTGAGAGTTACAGTGGCCCACTCTCCCCCTACCGTCGACTTAATCCTGTCAGTAGTGACCTCTCGAGCACTACTCCATGGACACTAACTTTGTCCATGGGCGGCGGAGACCATCTACTCCTTGCTGGCTCGTCTGGTCGCTTGCCTCTCGAATATGCTATTAAAAAAAGTAAAATATTATTTAAATACCCACTCCTTGGAAATAAAACAAGATTATACTTCCGGTTTTGCTTTTTAGACTTAACAGTAAATATCAGAATTTTAAATCAACTCGATGTATTTTGCCTATATTTATGACGAATGAACGTCCAATAGTTTCGAACAAAAATAGTTTTGATGCGAGAAAACAACGAAATTCTTTCACAAATAAATGTTCTCGATACTCAATATCAAAAATGGTGTTAATTTTATTTCATTTTATTCAATTTACGTTGCGATTTCAATATTAGTACTTCCCACAATTGCAACTGCTGTCCTATTTAATAGAACAATTTCGTTTGAGGTCTTTCGTTATCAAAGTTTATTTCATAACGAAATTACGGGATAATCGGAATGTCACAGTTCATGACAATCCTCACAAGAAATAACACACTATCGAAATAAAACAAATCGTAATCGGTTCAGCTCTTCTAAACAGAAGTAGACGCAATCCACCGAGTCCCTGGTCTATACGACTGGACAAGCATAGGCAAAAAATTATTATCAAGCCTACACTGCAGCGCGAAGCACGCGACGCATTTGTTAGGGCGTCGGTTAATCTGAGTCCGCGATCACTGCCCACCGCCCTCACCGTGCAGCACTCTATATATAATATACGTACATGCCCTCAAGCTTACGAAGGTAGCCTATGTAGATTATCATAATAATAATTATTACCATATATAGACACCGTGAGTTATAAAATTTAGTTTTTTGACGTGACAACGTCTTAAATTAGGTTGCGGCTGGGAGTCACTTATGAAAAGTGTAACGCTCGGTAACGTTACGATGAGTCACCGAACGAGAGAGGGCCGCCGAATGCCGCGTCTCTCTCCCACTCAACTATGATCGGTCTGCCGCGCGCAGCACTAGAGAATTAGTGCATAGCTTGCAAATGTATTGCAAGTTATTGTATGTATATTTGTATATAAATACGTATGTATGTAAAGGTAAAATAAAATTTTGTTAATATGAAATTCAGTGAGATTCTTTGTATAAATTAATGTTTTAAATATAATTCTTTGTATAAATAAATGTTTTAAATTGTTACTATTATTTCATCCTTCTTCCTACTATACGAATGAATATTCACATTAAAATGATTTTACCATTCAAAGTCGTTGTCACGTAAAACTTTCGCCCGTATACCGACTTTACAGGCAACCAATTTTTTTTATCGACTTCGACTTTTTAGTTAAAAAATAAAATGGTTGTATACCTACTACAAAAGATAGAATAATAAATAATAATATATGATTTCGTATCAAATCAAATGGGTTTTCTGAAGTTGCACTTACCGCAGCAAACGGTTGTTTACAGCTCAGAATAGACATCACAAAAAACTATTCAAACGACATGCCAAGGAAAAGTCGGCCGAATTCGGCCAAACTCGTACAGCAGCATAGAGAGGTGGCTTATCTACCGCTTTGCCGCTTGAGTAATTATTTAAAACGGTCTGGCAAGTCGGACACCCGATTTCGAGGGCTTCGTCAAAATAATAAAGTTGCAGATCAACCCGTTCTGAGTCGCTCTGGTATTTCTATTTCCCGGGAGACGAAATACGTTGCATTCATCAACGCAATACGTGGAAGAGTCCAACGATGTAAGTGCAAGTCGGAGGCTGCTGACGTGTTCGGGCAGACCGACTTAAGTACTTTTCGAAGGATGACACGAGTTATTTCGAAATTGAAGCTTTTAAATTTGAATTGGTCAAAGAACTCACCCCTCGAAGAGTCTGCGGTGAGGATTCGAACCTGTTATCTCTCGGATCGGAGGCGACGCGATGACCGCCTGGTCACCACCGCCCTCTGCTTGGTAGATAAGAAATTACGCGTACGTATGTTATAGGCCATTATACATATTGTACAGATGTTGACGTTAAGATCTGTTTAATTATCCCAAAAATTTCAATGTAGTCGTATATCTAATGTACCTAATCCAGAAGCGACAATAGTTTTAGTAATGACGTCGACTTAATATAATATGTCACATGAGATTGTCTAATACAGGTTTTACGATCTGTTGTTACAAATTCACGATAACAAGAGTAGTAGGAAGGTATGCGTTATTTTTTAAATGTCACTAAAATTGCATAAGGTTTTAAGTTGAGATAAACATTGGAATTGCATTAAATGTATAGTTTTCATGGCCTATATTAAAATTAATATACAAAAATCATTAATAAATCTGTCGAGGAAGGAATTTATTAGTCATTTTACACGAGGGCGATTTAGCCTTTGAGGCAAGGAGGGGGTCACATAGTCGCAGTCCGGTTACGACTGGCCCCAATTCTGTTACAATAATCAGACGATGTCACATCCCCGCGGGGGTGGGCATGGCCCCAGTGACTCCCTCCGGATCCGCTTCTGATTTTACAAACAAATTAAAAACAAACAAGTCCGACGACAGATACTTATATTTGCATCATCGTTTGACGCATACCATAGGCGCATTGTGCTGGCGTCGTTTTAGGTTTTCTGCTATACTTCCTTTATTAATTACTTTTTAAGCTCGTTAACAGAACCGGAACTCTATAATAATAAATAAAAAATCCCCAGTCACCATGATTGCAACATTTTAATTTCATCAATTTACAACCAAATCAAACTCAATAAAACAGTTTAATGTCTCCCCAGCTTTATACTCTTTATCCAGAAAACTGTTTTGTATTCCTGTACTATATTCTGGAATAAAGATAATCAAACCCTTTATTTTGTATTTCTGACAGTTTTCATTAGTTAAACAATATTTTCTTTCGGTTCAATTAAGATAATCGCATGCAAACTTAGACGATTTATGCAAATTTTAAGCTACCTTACTTTAGACATTATAATTTCTGAAATAGCTTAATATAAAATTGTTTCATTGTACACAGCGAGAATAAAAGATCGATCCAGAACAGCCTTTTCCAAATTTGAGTATTTCCGTTCTTAGAATTATATAATTATTCGTTAACTAATTTCACGGATATCGTCAGTCGGAAAATAGGTATTAAATGAAAAAATAATGTTCCCCGTAAGCGAAAGCAAGAGACCATTTTGTTACGCCGTATTCTTCTACAGCTGTTTATTTACAACTTTATTACCACTATTGTACTGAAATTAAAAAGAATGTCAAAGTTTAGAAGTCTAGTACAAGTCGTGATGATTACGCAAATTGACCAAAGTATCCACCAAATCCCGTTTGCCTTAGAGTCGTGATGATATATTATCCTAACAATTGACTAGTAGTTAAAATGTACATATATGCGATTAAACTTTAAATCCCTTTTTAGTTTCATGTCGTCGGTCAATCAGTATCGTCCGTTAGTATCGGCCGTACTAATGCTCGTTCCCGTCGGCCGTGCGGGGCGCGGGCGGCGCGGCCGGCTAAACGGACGGTTAATTATAAACCGGTAGATCGTATCGCGCTTTCGTGTAAAATAAAAATTGGTCCGCTTTGCTGTTTGAATCGTTATAGGCATTGGTGGGCGGCGCGGGCTGTACAGTGTTCATACAAAGATCTTTTTACCGCCAAAGGTAGGCTTTATACAAAATTCGTTGTTGAACTTGAAACGTTTATGTATTATACGATATCGAAAAGATTGATTTAAACGAAAATACGTTTGCGTTTTTATTTTTAAACAATTAATTATTAACAATTACCAATCATAGTGATCGTATCCTTATAAATTATTAATTTATGTAGGAATGTAATCAAAACAGGCAAGCAGTCAATACATCATGTGGAAACAATGTAATTGACATCGCACATTATAATAATACTTAGCCATTGCAAATCTTTATCAATCAATTGTTATTTTAATTTTCGTAAAATGTAGTCATGTGATTACTATAATACAATATGACATGAAAATAATTAGAGAAGCTTTCCTGTTTGATTTCAAAAGTCGTGAAGCTGCCTTAGGCGTATTCCGAAGGCGCGTTCCAGGTCAGCCTCGACGTAATTATAAGTATAAATTGCTATTTCAAATGTGTTTCGTAATCCCCCCTTACTTAGGAGCGTTTACGTTACCGATCCCATTAATATGCAAATAGATTAATATTTTAATTTCCCACGAGCGGGCGTCGGCGGTCCGCGAGCGGCGGCGCGGGGCGCGGGGGTCGCTCGGGGACAAAAAGCCTAAAATCACCTGTAATGAGTAATTACGAGGCGGCGCAAACGGAAGCAGATAGGGATCGACAACGCGGCGCGCGGTCGGCGCACGCGGCCGGCGCGGGCGGCGGCGGGCGGCGGAGGGCGGCGCGGGCGGCGCGGGTGATTTGCGCCCAGACTCGTTTCACGATTGATTTATGTCTACTCGAACGAAATTGGTGCTAATGCGTCCTGCGGAAACATTATGGTCGGCGTTGTAACGAGAAACATTGGCCGGTGGGCGGCGAGCAGCCGCATTACGCGACGCGACGACACGCGAGTCTCATTTCTGTGATTAATATTTTTCGTTATAAATTTCAATTTAAAGGTCGATGCGTTAAAATTCGATGTAGAATAAATAAATGAAAATTAACCTGAAAAGTAATAGAAACGAGTTCCACCTCATTGCCGACGCGCCTGCGCTCTTAAATATCTATCTCTGTTTCTGATATTATATTTATGAAATAAAAATCACATAAAAGCCGTGTGCGTTTTATATCGTTTGAAGAAATTGAAATCTTAATTGTGGCATCGCAGTGTATATATAAAAATTGAGTATACGTAAAAATATAATTGTTTTAAAAGAATAGTGATTAGATGCATTCTTTAAAATAAAGGATAAAGTGTTTACGTGTTATTGGACTACATAAGGTTGCGAATCCATATAGGGGGCTCTGAGTGCTCGATCCTGTAGCTGATGCATGGCCACCACACTTCTTACAGCCCTTATGCACGTTTTGGCTCTAAATAGCACACAATTAAAACGACGAATTAGCAGAAATTATCTTATTTGAAATTATTCAAAAGGGCGCTTTTGATTAGTGCTGGCGGCTGAAGGTCACGGCCACTCAGGATTTTCATACGTTCTAGGTGGAGAGTAAAAAGAGATGGATGATATATATATATTTATACCTTTACAGATATAAAATTATTAATAATGTACAAATATAAAAATAAAAATAAGCGTAACCAGGGTATTATACACATTTGAATATTCAAATATTCATGAAAATAAACAATTCGACTTCCTGCAGGTTTTTGTAGTTGTTTTTATAATTGAATGAGATTCTGTATGATTTTGGTTACAAGTTTCTTGTTCATTCTATGTGTGGGACAACTGTCTTATCAACGCGTAGTAATTTAAGAAATTAACTATTATAAAACGACATTATAAATTTTTAAAATCCTATAAATTCTTAAAATGTTATGGTTTATTTCAAATGTTACAACCTACGAAACAAAGATATTTTTTTACTAATTAATTTGAACAGCTTCGCTACCGTATCAGAACGTTGTACTCACAAAATTGTAAATGTTTTTCCGATAAATCCTCTATATATGTATTACTCTTTTGAGCTTCCCTATATAAAGAACGTAATAAAACTTTCTGGAACCCGAATTATCTTTTTTGCATCTAGCATTTTAGCATTCTAGCGTTTAGCATTTGAACATCTTCCTTATTTTTTCAAAGCGATGTACAAAGCTGTGTTTTAGCTTGGCTCTAGCACGGTGCACGGGCACGACGGCCTCTTAATGCAGGCCGGTCCCCGTCACGGCGGAACTCATTGCCGGTTTTCCATTTGAGATACGTTAACACTCTTAGTTTTAGTTAGTTGAATTAGCGCAGTCAGCAGTTAGTAGATGGATGCATGTACGGTGTGCAGACGCGTTTTCCTGGCAAAGGTCAACTCAGCTGTGAAGACGCTGTTCGTGAGCCTGTCTGAAACACTGTCTAAGCAATTGCATTAATTAGTTATCTGCATTTTCAGAAAAAAAATCTACTGTCTTTTTATCAGCGCTTTGATCTTTCTTCATTTTCATCGCCAAAGACTGAAAAGGAAAAACTCTTTTGTCGTTTAAACAATACATGCAACTTTAAACCCCACCGGGACTATACGGATAATGATCGTCATCGATACATACAAATATGTACTCTGTATGTATGTGTGTATAAGGTATCATATTAGGTGCCACTTTATAGGCTCCCGTTTCTGAGCATGAACTAGATCAAGCTCGAATAATTCGTGTGGTGTCCATCTCGCGGAGATTTCGAAGCTACAGATTCCGATCAAAAATTTATACACTCTCGTGATTCGCGTACGATTTTATTGCAGACATTGTAAAATTTTATTTTGCCATCTGCACTTAACCGATTGTTGTATAGAATGTAGTATAGCCATGCCGTGGCCAATTTGACTGCAACGCGAAAGTGGGCCGGTTCGTTCGGTGAGACATCACACTCTCACTGAATACAGACATGAAATAACAGCGTCCGCTATTGCGTGTCGTCTAATCAATGAGAGTTCCGGTGGGCCCTCCTTCGTTCGTTTGATATCCTATTTCTTTTTAAAAGTTCCGATTACCAATTCCGCTCTCGATCAAATGTCTTATTCTTTCCTAAGAAGCCGGCACAATAATACTAGTGACTTCTCTAGGATTGTCAGTATTCATGGGCGGCGACGATCACCCACTCACTGGTGGTTCACATTCTAGTTTGTTCATTGAAATGCTATAAAAAAAGAATTTTCTTCTAGGTAAGGGTTTAGGCCTTGAGGAGCCTCGCCCTGGAGATGAATATGTGGAAGTCTGAATTCACTGTAGCAAAAATATAGAAAGCTAAATCAAAATCAAAGCAAATCAAAAATATCTTTATTTCGTAATTAATAGAATTACACTTGAAATGCGTCATTATGTTATTTTTGGAATGGTGTTTCTCTTAAAAGTAAGTTTAAAGAAATTAGAATTTTTGCTGTGGCATATCAAAATTTAATATATATTAAAAAAATTTAGAATGTCTTAATAAAAATAGTGATAGACATAATTTCAATACTAGAAATAAAAATAAACTGTGTTTACATGTTAGTCGATTGCGTAAGGTCACAAATTTACTTGGAGGCTCTGCGTGCGCATGTTCAATTAGACTCCTGTGGATAAACAAAACTTACCCCTATACAAATTTAAAGTATTTATTAAGCAAACACTTTGCACAAAAGGGCATTACACAATCTCTGAATATTTAGAGGATAAACGGACATAACGAGCTCGACTTTGTATACTTTTTCCCGCAATGGTTTGATAAGAGCTATCCTCTTTGAAATTCATAATATGGAAAATTTTGATTTTCAACTGGGTCTTTATTTTAAAAGCACACACATTGCCCCTTAAATGTTTTTCTAACTTTGCTGAGTTTGCTTTTATGAGCAGCAAGGTCATTCTTATGTCTAGTGTTAATTTTATGAATGTCGCTCATTTTTTGGAACGATTTTATAATTCTTTTGACATATACCAAGGTTTTCGTATATTTATTGTGATGGTACAGTTAAATATTAATTTCTTTAAATTTTTCTCTGAGATGCTGTCGGTATCAAGTTATAAATGGCACGAATAGCCTGCTTCTGCAGCACGAAAATATCAAGTATATATTGGGTGCATCACCCTATAATAAAATTACTTAGGCCATGAGACTATGAAAGGAACTAAAATAAAATAATCTCGCGGTGCTTTCATTTGTAAGCCACTGAATTCTTGTGACTGCATATGGTGCAGAACTAAGCTTATTCGCCAATTTCCTTATATGGAAATTCCACTGTAACTTAGTATATAAAGTCAGACCAAGAAATAGGGTCGAGTCCACAATATCCAGTATTTCGTCCCTGACCACATTTGTGTCGACCAATTTAGTATTAGACAACGAAAATTTAATTATTTTTGTTTTCTTCTCATTAAGCAAAACATTGTTAATTGTAAACCACTCGACTACTTCTGAGATAGTACTGTTTACTTCGTCAATATCTGGTAGTTGTCTATTAACCTTAAAAAGCAAGGAATTATCATCAAAAAACAGTAAAATCCCATACTCGTCCTTCACAAAGTGTAGTAGATCATTAATATAAACTAGAAATAGAAATGGTCCAAGAACAGAACCCATACTGACTGTAGATCCCGAAGACCTCTCAGTATTAATACCAACGCTCTGAACTCTGCCACTCAAATATGACTACAGAAGTCCAAGAGAGACCCCTGACGCCGAAGTAGCGTAGTAACCTGATGAATGTATCATGATGAACGCAATGAAACGCCTTGGATAAATTACAGAAAACATCAACTACGTGCCGTGACTCCTCCCAGGCACCAAAAATCTGCTGAATGAGCTCAAACACCGGCTTTGATTGTTGAGCGACCCTTTGTAAACCCAAACTGCTTAACGTTTATCAAATTATTGACCGCGATGATTGATTTACGATCAGTTTAAAAAAAAATTAAAAAACACTTAGTCTGTAGTATTGATATCGGTCTAAATTTCGAAAGTTCGGATATACTACCGGATTTAATATTGGAATTATTTTACTTTACTTCATTAGATCTGGAAACACACCACCAACACAAGCTTTAAAAATCGACACTAAACACGGAGCAATGCAGTCTATTATTGCATTAATTGCTTTCATAGAGCCGCCATCAAGATCATCAGTCTTTTTCATTTTTATAGATTTAAGGGCTTTAAGAATATCATTATAATTGACATGTTCCAATTCAAGTGCTACGCCACAGTCATCGACGTTGCGCTTCAATAGAGATTCAGTGGGAATGGGCGATGACTTTAGAAGTTGTGTAGTTATAACTGCAATATTCATAAAAAATTTTCAAAAGCAAAAGCTATGTCTATATTTTTGTTTTAACTTCTATCGGCTATTTTTATTCGAAATTCTGAATGACGCGTAGTGTGTTTTTCAGTTTCTTTATTCCAAGCAGTTTTTGTACTTTTTATATTTTATTACGGAGAAATATTGATTTGCAGCTGCGCATACACGCTTAAATACTTTGAAATAATCTCTTACGTCAATTGTAAACATATTCAAATTATTATAAAACCTTTCCTCGTAAAGTTCGTGTAATCTACGCCTGCTAATATGAATGCCCACCGTCGCCCAATCGCTAAATGATAAGGCATTTTTAACATTAATATTTTTTGATATAAAGACAGACCTAGTCAGCGTCAACAATGAACCATACATTAAGGTCGTTATAATATTTCAGATTAGACAAATTTATTAGTACATTATTTCTGAACTGCTCAAGACGACCAGTGTTCACAGGTATGATTTTCATTTTGCGTTTTGTATTTTTTTCAGCATTGATTTCAAACGTAACTATCTGTCCACAATGGTCAGATGATAATTTATTTATGACCACCTTATGCTGTGGTTTAAAATTTTTTGAACGTTATCGAGACAAGTTGAGGAAGCGCCTGTGATCCTAGTCGCTTACAGAAACATTTGTTTTTAATTATAACATTCGAATAAGGATTTAATTAATACATAGATAGGAACTTTCCAATAATTTATATTAAAATCTTCGTATATGGAAATATAATTACTATTTTTACTGATTTTATACAAAATATCATCCATATTTTTTTCAAAACCATCGTGTGGATGAATTTGGGGGTCTGTATACGCCTAATACAATAAGCCGCTCAAGTTCTATGCCGGCCACTTCAAGTTCACTCAACAGACAGGCTCACGATATCTGGACGTTCTTTGTATTTTATATTATTTTTAATTAGTATCAGTGAGCCGCCATGCATTGCTTTTTCTCTGCTGAACGAACTTGCTATTTGGTGCATGCATGCTGACATGAACTGATGCCTTCTAAGCCAATGTTCTGTTATAGATAATATCTCAATATCATTATAATTTATTAATAATTCAATTTCCAGTTCCTTGATTAGCTTTCCCAGTATATTCTGATGCACCAGATTGAATGTACATTTTTTGTTGTTATAATTTTTTCCCTCAGCCATTATGGGTGGAATGACGGCTACTAATACAATGTTATTGTTGATTTGTCTTATTACCTAGTTATTAAAATTCTTATGAATGTCAAAAAATTGCTAGAGTTTCCTCTATTGTCTTAAAAACTAATTTAAGTCATAATTGATATCAAATGCCTCAACAAAAGCATATAATTGTTTGTCCATGGAACTGGATATGTTAATAATATAATAACTTAGCGACTTTGCTAATTTTTTGTACATTTTGAAGAAAAATACTTCTTTTCTGTCAAGTAAAAATATTTACCAATAATTCTATTGGTGTGAGTTACAACGAAATTAGGCTATATGACATATTGATAATGGAGTTCCTGATAATTTTCTTGATGACATACAAATTCATCGGAAAGTTTCGAAAATTTATTAAGAAAAATGTCCTACGAATATCGTTAATACAGTCTTGAAGTTTCCAAATTTAGTCTGAATATAAAAACATCAATGACAAAGAACATAAAGTATTCTACAGCTAAGCAATACCGTTTGAGGTAAACCGAAAGTAAGTTTTAAACATGTTAATGCAAGTGGTCATTTTAAAAAACAACCGTATACGCAGACACAGATAGTTCAATAGAGTATTAACCCACAAACTCAGAGAGTTTAATATCCCCACCCCCCGCCCTCCCGCGGTAATTTACGACCGGAAATGCAAATGCGATATTATGTTCTTATGCACTCGCTCATTATCGCACGGAGTCACGCCGTTTAAGGCTGGAAATTCAATTATCCGTGATTCTCTCATGATCAAACACCGTAATTTATAAAGCGTGAATTATTCATGTACAGGTAGATAGGTACAGCGGGTGTCTCGCGTGTTAACCGCACGTTTGACATCCTGAACGGTCGCGGCTGTGCATCGGCCTTTTTACACGATCAATTAATTATCGATAACTTTGTTCGTCGGAATAGGCGGGTGAGCCATGGTGAGTACCCGTAAGTAAAGTAAATCCACGAGATCATACGTGATCACATGCGTGTATTTTTTTTCAATTAAGTACCATATGTATGTGTACGGTACAAATCAAGTGCTGTTCTGTCCGATAAAGGAAGGCGAATGTAAAAGCTTTTTAGCTTTTAGCACCGGGCAAAACTGTCAATTAAGATCTCTTCTGCGAACAGCTGATGAGCCTCAAGCAAGAAGGAGAGAAAAAACGGCTCGAATTGATCAACAGGAACGGTGTGGTTTTTCACAAGGACAACGCCAGACCACACAAATATTTAGCCACTCAGCAAAATATTGAGAGAGTGTGGTTGGGAAGTGATAATGCATCCACCATATAACCCTGATCTTGCACCCTCAGATTTTCACCTGTTTCGGTCTCTTTAGAATTCTTTAGGTAGTGTTAGGTTAACATCGAAGAAGGAGTATCAAAATTATTTATCACAGTTTTTGATCGAAATTCCCAAAATTTCTACAGTAATGGGATTATGTCACTGCCTATAAAATGGCAACAAGTCATCGAACAGTAGATCCATACGGTCGACTGCTGCTTTGTTTTGGGATCTTATTAATAAATCCATGTTTCGTCACACCAAATTTGATAGCCCTTCCTTGAATCTGGGAATCATAGTATATGCGTCTCAAAGTGACGCGGTCCGTTTTTTGAACCTCAATCAAATTGTGTGGGATCCACCGCGAGCGCAGCTTTTTTATACCCAAATGCTTGTGTAGGATTCATTGTATTTGCCTCGTGCCTATGTTTAAAAATGTCCGAATCTCGTGGTAGGTAACATGCTCGTCTGTTTTGATCATACGGCGCACAGCATCGATGTTTTTGTTGTTCACAGCGGTCGATGAACGACCATCACGAAATTCGTCACTGAGATTGATATGACCGCGTTTGATTTTTGCGAACCAGTTATAAATAGTCGTCTCGCATGGTGCTTCATCGCCAAAGGCAATTCGAAGCCGAGCGGGGCTCAGCTGAGCTGTTAAATTACAATTGTAAAAAAACCATACTACGAAAATTTTCATTACTTAAATCCATAGTAATGAAGACATGTAATATATAAAAAAGCCAAAACATTAAAAAATTGACAGTTAGATGAAACGAACTGTATTCTACAACCAAAGACTTCTATTTACAAATGTGGTATAATTACTTTATAAATATTGTTTATGTAAGTGGCCAGTTCCAGAAACATATAGTGCGCTCTACGTAATGTCGTTTCTATTCACATTAGCCTTCGGTCATTGCGTATTAGTACTATTTTATTAAATTTCGTCCTTATTTTACGCATGGTATAAAAGGTGTATATCTTACGATGTTCTTAAAGCAATTTAACGTATAATATGAATTTGCATTAGATAGAAACAGCTTCGCTGACAACGATAGCAGCATGTACCTAAGTACTATTCAGAGCAGCAGCCCCTCCTGGTTGACAGCCTAATGCACACCCGCTTAAAGAGATATTCCTTAGAGCTAGATAGAATCCAGACGAGACGGAAATCGCCCGAGTCTACAGAAGTAGCATACAGTATCCAGATCATTTCAGACTGACTGTATCAGTCTGAAATGATCTGGACCTTTTTAATGCTCCAATGACTAAATGTCTCATATCGATACTTTTTTCGTCAACACGTAAATGACAAATTAGTTATCGGTGTTATTCCGCTGCGCCGTTGCCAATCAAAATATCTCTTTTCTGAAAAAGCCAGAACTCGCTTGCACTCTGCCAATCTGTAAAACTAACATAATAACGTTAAAAAAGCCGTAGTCAACTCGATATAGGAATAATACGTATCAAAAATGTGTACAGTTTTAGCGCAGTCATGAAAACAACGTTTTCTAGATACTGTCGGTTTAATTGAATTATTTACATTATTTAGGCACGCATGAAATGGAGACTAAACGACCTGGCTGATGTCACGAAGTGGGTGGTGATTGAGAAGTAATTTCTTATATGAACATTGTGATAAGTCTCCATCCAGAAGGCAAACGCACTAAGCCGGTGGCGATGACGTTCGCAACTTGACTTTCTTAACAACAGTTCTGCTGGGTAAATCTGAAATTATGGTCGCGTAATTATCCATACGCGTTCGTTATGTTTAATAATAATTAAACATAACGAACAAAATTTTGAATATCTATCGAAGCGTCCGTCTATTTTGGCTACGAAATATTCAAGAGCCGATTTATATGCATAATTTGAAATAAATCTTTTTCCCTCGATATGAATTTAAAGCGAGTGGACGTTCACCCACGCCCGATGGCGTGAAACGTTTCAGCCGAGCCGCAGCTCCCGCCCGATAAAACACGCGATGGTTTGTAAAGGCGATTCCAGAAAACGATCGTTTTGCGATTAGATCTGCGCGCGCGGCCCCCCAATCGAGGGGGGCGAGGGGGCCGGCGGCGGAGGGCGTAAGGGGATATCGCTAATTGCGCCGTTTTGTGAACACGTAGCGTGCGGCGGCGGCGGCGCGCGGGCAATCAGCGGCCGCTGACTGATTGCTTTTTAAATAGGTTTTATGTTCGGTAAAAATGTTTCCAAGAAAGAGCGAAGAAAAGCTCACCCCTCCCCGCCCCACTCGTCTCTATGAAAGTGTATTTCGTGCGCCGTTCGCATAACGCGCGCCGTTCGACGGACGGCCTAGTTATAAATCTAACGTAAGTGGGGTTTGAGTAATACGGAACGCATTAACCTCTTCCACTTTTCCCACGAGCAAAAAATATGTGTTTTGTGAACCAACTGTTTCCGAAAAAATTACGAATGTTTATTTGTGAATGTTCGCTTCTCCGCCGGAGATCGTTTATGATAAAATGTCGGATGCCACAATGCGATAAAAGTATTTTATAGCTAAATCTACTTTTATCACTATGAAATCACCGAGCACCAGTACGTTGGGGTTGTTCTAGGTTATTAAAAGAATAATCATGAAAATAATCAAGATTTGTTTTATTAACTTTTTTTTTTAATACAATAGAATATATACTTATATCTGAACAAACATGATTTTTAATGGGGAATATTACTGTCACAATTTTTCTAAAAATGGATTACATACATCATGTAATTGTATTTACGTAGCACTCTCAGAATATGCGACGTAATCACAAGCTACCACGAAATTTAAATAAACCGTTTATTCTACGACAAACGTGAGGTCAGTGTCAATTTTGAATTTTTTAATTTTGCTTTTTTTGTAATTCTAAGTTTCCCTGGTTTGTTCCATATTAGTGACCGAAACTCGTGAAAAAATAATGAATACGCGAATTATTTTAATGTATAGCATTACTAAATCTGATATTGATATATGATAAAATTCTATCTCTATATTACAATATTCGGATATTTTGTACCATTGTAGTAAGATTTTTTTGCATTTTTAGAAAGCTAAATATGCATGCGTTCAAGCATTTGGATGTACCGTACCTGGATATTCAAATATTTTAGAATAAACCACCAAAGAGTCACCAGCCCCGAGCCGAGTATTTCTCAGAGTTTTATTCTGTTGAGTCAGCTTGTTTCATTTGCTGGACTCAGTTTCTGTACTAATTACAGTAGACGTAGTTTTTTATCTGATCAATAATCGCTCACGGACGAATCGACGTGCACGGACAAACTACTCCTATAATGTTATAAACGCACCTTGCCACATTACTTATAGAATGACTTGATTGAATAAATGACTCACATTTATTTGGAAGTTTCTTTTCTTATGGTATATACCATTCTTAAATTTAATATAATATTTAATAACAACAAAATACAATTTTGTAAATTCAAAACAATTCAATCGGCATTGTTATGACGTCAAAACACGTCAACCAAGGCAGCGGCAGTATTTCTTATTCTGATGTAATTTTGACGTTATAATGAGACCGACTGAATTGTTTTGTGTTGACAAAATTGGTCTGCTGTACGGCGTTAAAACATCGCAACAGTGTACTTGCTTACATCAATTTGTAAAATTTGACGATAATCGTTGTTTGACATACTTTGGGCGTAACGTACCATCCGGTTACCTTTTTATAAAACTGACAGTGTTTTGTATAGATTGCATATATTATACAACTATGTACAACATAATTTTGCCGTTTTACGTTTTAAAAATAAAATTCCTGTCTGTATATAGAGTGTACGAAGCCTTCACTTTAATTAATAATATTATTTTTTCTTTTTTAAACATCAAAAAAAAAATTATATTAAATGACGGTCACATCTGCTTTACAGAAAACAATCTCATTCGGCGGCCAAGCGACAAATTTTATAGAATCGAATGACCTAAAATATTGATCAAATATTAAATTATCGAGGAGCCATAGAAGTGTTTCGCCACATCGACGAACAGAGGCCGGCCCCACTCGCCGGCAGTTAGCTCGTCCTTAGGGTCCGCAAGAGCTATTACATGTTTAATGAATTAGTTGTTTAATTGTGTAGCGCGACCGCTCGCCGCGGCTAATTGCGCGTGACGTTCACTTCCCCGGAGTTCCAATGGCCGCGACGCACGCCGGCGCGCGCGCATAACGCATTCTCATCGTCTACGATATTTGTACCGGAATAAACTCGTAGCGGAGGCTTCATTTGTTCCATGCTTGCAGGTATTCCGATTTAGTGACATGAAGGAAGTACATCATGTGGTTCGCTAACACGCCGGAAGTTAAATTATTCTCGTTTTATTATTAATTCCACAATGATATAACATTGTGTGAAACATTTATACATACTTTCTATAAAGGAAAACATTTATATGCAAATAAAAACTATGAATGTATAATTTCTTTATTATTAAACCCGTCACGATTTGTCTTGTAGAACAAAACAATTTCGGCGTGTTTAAAATTCGCTTTTAACTATCGTGTCTATAACTTTCGAAATTTCATCAAACGTAACTATTGTTTTTCTTGTAACATTCCACAATTTTGTTCTCAATATTCGTATCGAAAAACCCAAACGAGTTTTTTGGATTTTTATGTTATTTCAAAGGTTTCTTGACTCCCTCTCTGATTAACTTTGATACGTCATCATATTATTGAACAGGTTCGTCCGAACGTCAGAATGTAATTCAAGCCACGCCATCTCTCAGTCTGTCTTGTGTTTGATTGAAAACGGTCTTGATCACAGGAACAACCGTCATATACGGCCAAATCTAGAAAATATCCATATACTAACATCGAGTAACGGCGTACATGCGATAAGCGGGTATATTACTGTTGCCAGCATTTTTTTTTCCAGAATAACGAAGCGAGATGATGACTATATTTATTTAGTGAAACTCTTTTCATTTAAAAACAGTGAAGTGGACCTTTTTTTTAAAAAAAAATACTAAAGAAAATCATAGATTATCTTATGCTGCACAACAAAACTTTATATGTAAAAATACATGTAAACTCTGTATTGAACATTTTGCGCCAATATAAACCTATTAATATTCGAGGGCTAACAATGCCACTGTTTTTTTTTCACTAATTTCAAAATGCTCTCAACTTTTTGTTACTACGCCTCGTTTACTTTTTACATATGTTTTATGAACAAAGTATAATACAATATTTTCGTAATCATATGAGGGTTATATAGAGTAACTTTGACCAATAGACGACAACACTTTCGGAGCGTGAAGTCGTGTGAGCCGTCGGTGTGATTGTGTGCCAGTATTCTGGGTTTATTTTACGAAAATTGAAAAACGAAAACAATTTAATTGACAACATTTTAATTACAAAACACCACAAGATCTATTTCGACATATAATGCCACAGTTCGATTTGCTTAAGTACATCGCCGTATAGCATTATTACAATACCTTTATGATGTATTTTATACTAACAATAGATACATATCGTGCTTATTTTATTTATAATACATACAGGTCTTATTTGCAGAGTTTTTTTTTAGTGATCGTGATTCGATATAATGATGCCGAATTGAAATATGGATACATTTATTCGTGATCAATAAAAAAAAATATGTCACTTACGCACAGCTCTTTTTTTCTTTTCATTATAAACTAAAGAAACGAGACGAAGTCCAATCGATAACGTCTAATGGAATCATTATGATGACTTCGTAAAAATTTTAAGTGGAGTATGCATACATGTCTTAATTCTGATACCTGTTAAGTGATTCATGTTTTCAAGCGTGTCTACAGCATTTTTATTGTTTATTACGACACTCATTTAAAACATTGTAATACATATAATACACCGATTCTATAACAACACAGGGCTTAAATATCACATTATTATGGACAAGTGTTGTCCGCGTTCTTCTTATAATTAGCTAATACCTTCTAATGTGTAATTTCTACTTATATTCTATCTCTATCTAATATATAAAGCATTTACTTTTTCAAAACGTCATTTTATTACGGTTTTTAGATGCAACACAAAAGTCTTTAAATTATCAGCTGCCAGTATTAACTTACATAACTTTGTATGTCCGTTTCGAATTGCACGTCACGCCGTCGCAATCGATAAGTTCCAAGCGCTGCACTACCCAAGGAGAACACCCAATTGTCATAGCAGTACGAAATCACTGGAAGTCTTCGCAGTTATGCCACATTTATCTTATTTTTTATCACTTATTTGTTCATCGTGGAGTCACACTGATTGTTTGAACATCTAAACATGTATGGGCTCGTCGTCGTCGTCGTCGTCGGTGCGCCTCTCGGTGGAGGGCTCCCGCGGCGTGTGCGGGGAGCGCGGGGGCGGCGCGGGGCTGCCCGGGTCCACGTCCGGGGAGGGCGAGCGCCGCGCCTGGGCGTAGTGGCCCGAGCGCGCCAGGCTGCCCAGGCAGGCCGGCCGAGGTGCAGGGCAGAGCTATGGATAAACCCAGTTACGACGAGTCAGAGGATGGACGAATCGTCAAAAGTAAAAGTTTCAGGTTCATAGACCAGCACTAAAAATGTTGCAAAATTATATGATTCTGAAATTATGAAGATTAGTTCATGCATGTTTGGATTTGGGGTTCAAATGGCTGATATTATATTTTGAATTTCAAAGTTCTAGATGGTAATTTCTTGTTGTTGGGAGTTCCAATAAGGTTTTAGAATAACGGCAAATTTAAAATATGTATTATAAAATATAACAACGCGAAAAATTTAGATATTAAAAATATAAACATAAATAGAAAGTACATACGTTATCATTACTTTACTTTATTTTGAACATTTAATTTACTTCACATTTGATGGCGGCATGGCTGTGACAAATTTTTTAATTAATCCATTTACAAAAGGATATTGCGTAAACAAGAACGGCGACGTCTACCAAATCGTAATACATCGACGGGCCTGTTCTGCAAAAACTAATAATAGGCAGCTAGTAACACGGCAGACGATAATAAACTGAGCTATATCTTTGATAAAGTAGCCACCGCCATGCACATAGTACCAGGTTGAATGCTAGTGCGTGTGTAATCGCTAATTGAATTTAAATGAAAGTTCACCTAGACAACAATGTTACACGCTTGTTACGATAATAAGTTTAGTATTGACTGACTTTAAAGGTAATTAATAAAGAGAGAACGAGGAAATATCCTTCATCCGTTTTATACGTATCAGATTAGATATAATTGTTAAATGCATCAAATGAATTTTACGCCGATCTGTTGTTTTCGACCAAGCAAAGCAATACCTATAGGGCAGCGGCTTCTGCAGCGTGTTAGCGGCGGTGGCGCTGGCGGCGGCGGCGCTGGCGGCGGCTTGCCGGTAGTAGAGGTCCGGCGGCGCCTGCGCGTAAGGCACCCCCGCCCAGTAGCCGCCGTACAGCCTTTGGAATGCTGCGTAGTTGCCCGCTTCCGCTAACAACTCCAGGCCCACCGCGGTCTGGCGCTTCCATTTCGTTCTGGGAGAAAACGGAAACAATCTTCTAAGTGGATGAAATCAATGAACTTTATTCACACTTTAATAACCTCTCAACATTCTACGAGTGGTAGTAAATTTTCTAGCTACCGAATTAGAAAACTTTGTACGTAATTTCACGTACATTCAAAACCGTTTAGATTTTTTTTGAAGTGAAACTTCTTTATCGACGTATGAGAGAAATTTACGTCGTCACGTTTTTCTGTTACGCGCTTTGTTTATTTCTAAAACTCAGCAGTGACGTGAAAAATAATATTTCAATAATAAAATGATAGGGGAAAAAAATAAAAGGATTTATTTATCCTAATTCCAGTGGATTTCTAACAAAAGTAAGAAATTATATCTTTTTTGTTTAGTACATCCAACACGTGGGCATGATTATGGTATTTATTTTTTTTAGGTTATTTCAGGTTAACCTCAGTTTTTGATTGTGAGTGTCGGTAAATGTATATAATTTCATTAAAACCAGCAATTAATAATTAATACGACTTTTAATCTTGTACACATCAATTAATTGTAATAATAATAAAAAATAATAATTTAAAAATAAACTGTACACAGTTAGAAAATGAAAACATAGAGATGGGAGAGTGTGTATGAAAGAGCCAGTTTTAAAAAGTATGAAAAAATCACACATTTAACAAGTCGTTTTCAAATAAAACTAGCTTTTATTAATAGTTACTTTAATTGTTAATGCTATGAAATTAAAATAAAAAGGATAACAACACTAATAATATGTCATATTGGTAATTGAAAAAAAAAAGGAAATCAGCTTTTTCATGGCAGCATGTCAATGAAAGAGCCACCATGTGTTATGAAAGAGCCGATAGCTACTTTTAAGGAACAAAACGGTTTTATAAGAATTAAAATTATATTAAGTCTTCAAAAATCAGATTCATATTAAACTTAAAAGTAATTCTATGAAAATGACAGTTGTTAATCAGTTTATATAATACTGAGCTTCTGAGAGTGTTGGATCAGGTCTATCAGTCACAAAAGATGTTAGAAAATCATCCTCGGAAAATATTTTAGAATTTAAAGGGTAAATACCAGTTGTTATGAATCCCTTCGTAACATTTTGCATATTAAAATCTGCTAAATAAGCATCTTTAACAAAATGCGCAACTTGATAGATGGTAACAGTTTTGCCAATATTAGAAAGCATCCACTCATTCATAGCTATTCGGTATCTTGTTTTAAATGGCCCATAAACCGTAACGTCCAGAGGCTGTAGCCGGTGGCTACAGTGTGGTGGAAAAGTCAGAATTTTTATAAAATTTTTTCGAGCAAATTCTATCACACGAAGATTAACATGGGACGCATGATTGTCTAATAACAATAGGGCTGGGTTTTCTCCAGTTGGTTTTACGTGGCTTACAAAATGTTCCATTGCCTTTACGAAATTATCTTCAGTCATCCAGCCAGAGACATGAGCCAGGCCCAATGCTCCAGAAGGCCCATTGTTTAGCATATGGTCCTTATAATTAACCCTTGGGAAAACGAATACAGGGGGTATAGTACCACCTGCAGCATTTACAAAAAAAGAGTAGTAACTAGCGTCCCACGCTCTGCTGACGTTACCTGTCCAATTTGCTTCGAACCCTTTTCTGCTATAATTTTAGGAGGAGCTGAAACGGTACTGCACCCTGTTTCATCAGCGTTGAAAATCATGTGTGGTGGAAACCTGTACTTTCCGTACAAGCTGGCTAGTTTTTCGAAAAATGCGCCGACATTCGTTTTGTTAAAACTAGTCGCTCTGGATAGCGAAGTGCTCTCAGGTTTCCTAACTGATAAATCTTTGTGTCGTTTCATGAAGCCACGAAGCCGTTCCACAGATGCTGCTTTGTCAACCATCCATTTTTCTGGACAGATATTATTTGCCTCTGCATACTGAAAAGCTAGTTCTTTTGTTTGTTTTTTCGTCAAACCGTGGCACATTTTGAAGCAGTTTTAGGTATGAAACCAATAAATCTTCTTGAGTCTTAGAGAAGATGCGTTTGTTGCCAATATTTGGACGATGCATGTATTCTTTGTCAGTAGCCTTAGCCTTCTTAACAATTTTCGCTAAATAGGCCCTTGATATTCCAAACACTAATGCTGTTTTATTTATAGACTGATGGCCAGCAATCACTTCTCTTACAGCCTCTTCTATTGCAGCAGTCGTGGGCCTTAACCGTTTTTTAGTCGTTGACGCTTGCGAAGACATGTTTTTTTACGCTGGAAAAAAATCATAAGTACTTAATAAAGTGAAATAATAAACTAAAGCTAAATGAATGTTGAAAGAGTCAATTTTCGTGTCATGAAAGAGCCGGCTCTTTCAAAGCATAAACAACTAGCTCTTTCAAAACATTACGTATAAATATATAACCTTAAATTATAACTAATACACCAAAACGCGACTCTAATATTTATTGTGCAAAAGAAACACAAATATATGTACAAGCTTACGGCATATCATTTTTGTCAACTTACTCAATACTCTTCTTGTAAAAATATTAAATAAACACAAAAATTATTGCCTGTAAAGTCGGTATACGGGCGAAAGTTTACGTGACAACGACTTTGAATGGTAAAATCATTTTAATGTGAATATTCATTCGTATAGTAGGAAGAAGGATGAAATAATAGTAACAATTTAAAACATTTATTTATACAAAGAATTATATTTAAAACATTAATTTATACAAAGAATCTCGCACTGAATTTCATATTAACAAAATTTTATTTTTACCTTTACACATACATACGTATTTATATACAAATATACATACAATAACTTGCAATACATTTGCAAGCTATGCACTAATTCTCTAGTACAGCGCGCGCGCAGACCGATCATAGTTGAGTGGGAGAGAGACGCAAGGCATTCGGCGGGCTCTCTCTCGTTCGGTGACTCATCGTAACGTTACCGAGCGTTACACTTTTTCATAAGTGACTCCCAGCCGCAACCTAATTTAAGACGTTGTCACGTCAAAAACTTACTTTTTGTCTTCTGAATTTTTGCAACAGTCCTGTGACGCCACTTGTTGTCATTGAACTGTCGAATGTTTGTGAGTGGGAGTTCCCCGAATGTTGCCATATAAATAGTAAAATTAAACTTTCGTAGAATATCGATAAGTAATAAAAAATCACATCGGCTCTTTCATAACCTGGCTATTTCATGCACACTCTCCCCTACGTTTTTTTTTTCTCTTTTTTTATAATATACAGAATTTCTCTATGAAAAACAGTCCTCATACATCAACAACAAGATCCGGCACTACAATTGATGGAGTTTTTAGTAGGTCACTAAATTCCGTGGAACGTTAACCATATACAGTGGAATCTCAATAACTCGAATGTCAAGGGAAATGCAAAAAAAATCGAGTTAACGAGTTTTCGACTTAACAAGAACTTCGAGATACATATGACCGTGTCGACAAGGAGCAAACATAACGTTCACAGCTGTGTTACTTAGAAAGTTGCATGAATGTATTCATTCATTGCGCGTGTACAAGACAAAAACAATAGATTAGAAGCCCCGAACCCGAACATTCATTTTGGAATTTATTGCTATTATTTCGGGGAATTCCAAGTAAGACATCATTATATTTTACCAATTACGACTTACGGAGTCTCCTTATTGAAATTCGAGTTATAGAGTATAAATATGTATTATCAATACTTCGTAGGGAAATAACATTTTGTTCGAGTTACAAAGTCTAAATAATGCGAGATACCGCGTATTTAGGGGTTCATCGGAAGGGAATGGCAATTTTTTTCGACTTACTGAGGATTTCGACTTAACGAGGTCAGAGTTCTTGAGATTCTACTGATTTTAATTTTTAATTACCATAAGCCATTAATTACAAAAATATATAGTAGCGATAACAATGGTAATAATAATTCTATCATAATTAATAAAATACTATAATAATCCTAATAGTAATAATAAAGTGATATAAATAATTATATTATTTGTATGCTTGTCTATGATAATAAAATAGCGTTAATTTAATACAAAATTAACTTTTTTTTTGCTTATTCTTTATCTAGTTTAGCTTTATTTAACCAATTTCTGTAAAGTTGCAAATAGTGGATCATTTTTCGAAAAATGATGTCATAAAAAAGTTTCACTTATTACGTGTTACACTAATACACACACACACACACATTCTTTTTATTAAAAGAATTTGTTTAAAATAATACTGTATACATATTAAGGTAAATGCAATTAGAGCATTGCCCATGCTCCTTTGGGGTACTCATTAACTTCATACAATTATTTGTGTGATGATTATGATTTTTATTGAATTAACTTATATATCATCCACTAAAGTTATTAACGGCGATGTGGAAAGATTCATGAAAATATTTTTTTATTTGAATAACGATATTTTTTTACAACTTTTACATAAACATAAGATACAGTTATAATACATGGTTAGAAATAATATTGTGCAAAATTTAATTGCATAAAAAAAAACAAAATCTTTAATGTTGTAAGATAAATGAATTGGAATTACATTAAATATGTCCATGTCTTGTATTTAATTAGTTGTAAAAAATGGAAATTATCAATAAAAATCCGTCATTGAAGTGTTAAGTTGATTATAGGCAGGCGCGAGTCCAGTATTTCGTTAGTACAGTGGGTGAGCTAATGACCCTTATCTTTCAATGAGTGTAAAGAAAAAATAACTCTAAAGTTTAATGATTTCATTTCAAATACCTTTTTCTAGGCATACCGCTCTCAATTAGTTTACAGTTTCTCGTACAGGTTTTTGACGCGCTTCAAGTTTCTATTATCATCTGTTAAAAAGTACCAGATTATTACTCACTCCGCTACCGTAGCGACACAAATCCTAGCGTCCGATATGAAAGCACGGTAGTGCCAGTATAGCACGACTTCAGATCTCAAAAAAGCCTAGATTTGTGTTGTAATTATTTTCTAGGTTTTGGTACAGCTGATCGTATGAAATTTGAAAAAAAAATGAAAAAACCGCTTAACTTAAGAGTTATTTTATATGTTTTTATTATTTTTGTAGTTGGATTTTCGGCTCGCATCATTACGCAAATTCCTCATCTTTTCCAGCTCTTTCGTTAGCTCTTTGTTGTACGGTTTCGTACCTGTCAATTTCTCACTATCAAACTCCTTAACATGTAGCCCTGCCAAAGACTAAGACTTGGAACCCAAATACACTACGGCATCATCTACAACAAGGTGTGCCCAGCCTTGGAGATGAAACGCTAATAGCATACCGTTTTTATCCATCCTAATTTCACACAGTCAGCACGATACAGAAACTTTAACTTGGATGGATTGAAATAATTAATAATCAAGTTGAAATTATCATTGTATTGTCACAGCAACTCAATGCGTGTGCAAAGTATAATAAGAGTCGGTTTAGTAGAAGTAATTGAAAAAGCTAGTCACAAAATTTGAAAGAAATATACGGGATTAAGCTAAATAAAACCGTTTTAAAAAGTGCTTCGGTCGTGCGTCAGAAGGGAGGGGAAATTGCACCCATTGTCTACCTCCCTCGCCCTCTCCTCCAAAACGTCTGAATTTTAAGACCTAAATGCCTGCGATTAAGACAAAATACATTAAACGTACGTAAACAAAACATGTTCCCTATATAAGTATAAGTGTATTGTAGCTGCGTCCATTCGTATACTAAATTACAAGCAGAAACATTACCTAGTTTTTTTTCATGTTTTGACACTTGCCAGCTGCTTTAAGTGGCAAAACGAAAGCGAAACCGTACGTAATAATATATGTATATATGCACGCAGGAGTTGAATAAATCGTTTAATTGCACGTGAAATTAAATTTTACTTTCTCTCTCGCTCTATATAATTAATGTCAAATACATATGGGATATATATATATATATATATATATATGACGAATATTATAATATCAATATGGTGATATCATTTAACAATCAAAAATACATTGCATTTATCAAAATATCCTTTAATAAAATTTTATTTTGTTGTCTACATATATAAATAAATGTGAACTGAAAATATTTAAGCCCCTCATTAGTATTGCTATTATTAATTAATTTGCTACAAATGAGACCTATACACATAATGCCTCTGGTGTTATATCCTGAATAGTTTCATTGTTGCAAAACGGAACCATATTCTTATCTCGATTCGGAATCTCACGTTCACAAAGCGAAACGGTGCATATAAACGTAATTATGAATAAATATTTCTGCATTTCAACCCAACGAGACAGCCATGTTCGTGCATAAGTTTCAGTCGCTAGAATTACTATGCCCGGTTTTATATACTCGGCCGCTACCCTCCTACGTCCTTTTCACTAAATAAGGCGTCCGTGTCTCAAGCCCTCCGCGCTGGCCCAGAACAATCGTCATAACCCGGTGACAACGTCCGAGCCGGCGGCTTAACGCGTCCCCCGAGCCACGGGACGAATGATTCAGTTTGGCTCAAATTAAAGAACTTATTCAATACTACCACATACTTTTCGGTCTCGAGGCGACGCTTTTAACCACCGAGCGTGCGCTCGCTCGTATCGTGACGCCACTCGACCACCTACCCGACTCGATATAACATTTTACAGCGCATCTGCGTAAATCACGCGACGAATTCAATGAGCGCACCGGAACCGATAGAAATTCGAAAGCGATATCGTTAAGCGCGAACTGAACAAATAAAAATACACAACAATAACGTCGTACGACCGCGAGACGTGCTCTATGACAAACTGTTCACGGCTCATTAGAGCCGCGAATAAAAACGTCCGGCGGCGCGGAAGCGGCGCGACGGCCGCCGCAAAAAGGGATCCACGGCGCCGCCGTGCGCCGGGGCCGGGTCTGAAAGCGCTGCAGAGTCGCGTCGGGACACCCCGGCGGCGCAGGCGCGGCGTCGTCGAATTTGTCACAGGCCACTCCGCGCCACAATCGGCCCGCCGCGCAGATAAATAATACAAATAAAATAATAAATTTGACAAAACGTCTTGGGCACTCGTGTGCTCGCCGGAGCGTGGACGAACGGTGCCTTTTTTTTCGTGTTTGATTTATTTCATTTCGCCGCTGGGAAAGGGTGGTGCGTTAGTATAAATTAAACAATATCGCCGGGCGGGGATTAACGGATGAGCGGGCGCAGAATCGTAGTACGGTTCGGCGTTCGTACATCGTTTCATTCATTTGTACGTCGACTTTGTTTGTGCGGCCGGCGTTGGACGATTTCATCATCGAGATCGACTCGACGCTCCGATTTGATGTGACTCGTCCGAAAAATCCCCAAGAAAATATATATCTTAACGCCGTAAAAAGTGGAAAGTGGCTTTTACAAACGTTCTCGCTCGGTAATTAGTAATGTTGCGAAAATACAGCGCTTTGTTGCCTAATTTGTGTTTTAAGCGCCAATTTAACAAAAAAAATATTTGCGAGACGAATAAATTAACCGTAATTGGGCGCAGCGAGAGCGGATCCTTCATCTGCAAACGGCGTCGAACCGACGATATTCCGTTTTATTTTCATCCCGCCGTAAATTATTATTTATTCATTCCGTATCACAAATCCCGGGGCTCCCCCTCGAGCTCACGATCTAATTATTTATCATTCTATTTATACGACTAATATAGTTGTACGCTGAAGTGGCCCGTCATTGTTGTCGTTGCACGGGTGCATTTTAAGGTTTTCATTAAACCGCTGTCGGTTGCGGCGAGCTTTTTTATTGCGGCGCGGTTTATTGCGACGGGCGCATCGTTGGGGTTGCGGTTGTTGGACGCCGCTTGAGCGGTTCCGTCCTTAATTAATTTCACTAAATGGATCATTTAATTTCATTAAATGTAAATGAGGGGGAGGGCAGGGCCGGATTGTTGTCTGTTTCTCTGTCCTTTTGTGTAGTTTGATTTATTTGAAACCCGTTAGTTGAAAACGGATCTGTGGTGCGATTATAATAGATCGCTTATGTATCTTGTAGCCTAATAATAATAACTTGTTCTGTTTTTAATCATTTTTGAAAATATTTTAAATTCCAAAGTAAATAGTAGATAAATTATTTTTTTAAACGGAGAGGTATACTAAAATTATGATCCAAGTATACAAGTGGATAATTTCATATTATAAAAGCGGTGAAGGGCTCTAGCCTAGCGATGTCTCAGTGAGTTTTTTCAAAACTTAAGTAAATTTGCTTATTCTTCAATACCATATAAATACAATATTGCAACGAAACTCTCACTTCCAGCGTAGGTTGAAACTTATACCTGTTCCACAACATGTGGAAGCTGTACCAAGCGATGAGCTCACAATTGGGTTGTGAGCTCATCGCTGTGTTGGGTTGTAACCTCTGAAAAGTGTAAGCCGAGTGTTTCTGAAAATCCCGTATTAAGGAGTAAGGGCGAGGAGTAAGGGCGCGGAAAAAAACAAGGCTGATGCGGCACATTTAGATGTGCTGGTACTAGAGTTAAAATCATAAAATGGATACTTGTTTACTTTTGATAATCAAAAACCGTCTGTGCTTAGGCCATGTGCTTACTTAGATCCATTGGTTATATGTTAACAGGACATGTTTTTATCAACACGGTTTTCATATATTGGTTATCAGAGATTTAGATTAATGTACGGATATTTAATTGTGGATTAATAAAAAAAAAATAGTCCGAAAATGATTTTGTCTGTTTGTTATGTTTGCAACCACTAAACCACTAAAACAATTAAGATGACAATTGGTAAAATTTTCCATTAAAAGTGAAAATAGTATACATTGCATCTTTTGAAACTATTTTAGAAGGTCATCTTGCGAACGTCACGTTTGTCAAAAAATAAATACATTTTAAAGTAGTATTGTAAGTGAAACTGTAATAACACTATTTACAACACTATTTAGTGAATTATACCATATATCATAGTAAAAAACTTTTTAGCTATTTGCATCTCAAGGAAAATATCCGCCAACGCAACTTCTGACAAAATGGATCAGTATTACTTTTTCCATGCGACTGTCGTAATATAAACTATGGCAATAAGACTAGGAAGTTGTTCTGAACAAATTAATAATCTTTTACTCTATATATCGATTGTCAATATGACTTACTACTATGGAATCTTTTACTTACTGTTCCTCTGAGGATAGGCAGAAATAATTATGTATTACAAATCTGATTTCACGTTCTGTATTACAATATTCGATTAGCACGACTTTATCGCATATACGTCAGTAAGGAATGTCCTATTAAGACTTGAAAAGAGATTTACTGCATAATATAAATAAGATTGTAAAACCTTTAAAAAAATATGTGTGTGTATACAGGTAAGAAGTGAAACTTCTTTATGACATCATTTTTAGAAAAATGACTCACTATTTACAACTTTACAGAAATTGGTTAAATAAAGCTAAATTAAATGAAGTTTAAGCAAAAAAATACAATTTTGTATTGAATTAACGCTATTTTATTATCATAGACATGCATACAGATAATGTAATTATTTTTTGGTTTTATCAATTTATTATTGAAATATTATTTTTCACGTTATTACTGAGTTTTAGAAATAAACAAGGCGCGTAACAGAAAAACATAACTTAGAAATAAATATGGCGCGTAACAGGGAAAGGTGACGATTTTTTTTATATTGCTATAATATTTCTCTCATACGTCGATAAAGAAGTTTCACTTCAATAATTTTATATAAAGTACATAGAATAAATAGCAATAGTACTTTATTTCTCTCTACAATCAGGCAATAAGAGTATTTTTTAAGTGTATATTTTACAATTAAATGGATTTGTGATTGACGGATTGTGAGAGACTGGTGCGTAAGTTAGGTACAAAGTATCCGTATTGTAGGTCACCAGGGTCCTAGCTACCTACCTACCTACCCCGCAGTATGTGTGAGGTCAGCTGTTAGGCAGCTACTTAACTAGGCGAGATGTAGGATTACAGCAGTATTTTAGACAAGTATTCATAGTTATATACAGTTATTGTACAATGGGCACTATACAGTGCAAGTCCTGCAACAAATCGAGATGTTTTTAGGTATCACTAGATATAGAATTAAGAAATATGTTAAACAAGGATAATAATGTTTCACAGTAGTATTATGAGAAACTTTAAGCATAAGTAGTCATAAAGTAATGCAAGTTTTACATAAGCGAATTTAATTTCATATATTACTATAAAGTTATCAAAGTATACATTAATTAATATTAATTTTAGTAGAGCGTAAGAATAAACAAATGTGTGAGAGTTAGTCTATTTGGGAGGGTACATATGTGTGTGGGTGGGTGAACGGTGTATGGGGTGTATATATAACGGTGTATATATCGAAAAAGGGTGGTAGTCGAGTCGACATCATAAAAAAAGACTTGAACAACACTTAAAAAAGAGAATGTAATATCATTAGGTACTATAAAAAGTTCTAGTTTACAATTTATTACCTGCTCGGAGTGAAGAAATCGTAATCGTTTAATACTGTGAATGGTACAGGCCGTGACAGCTAGCTAGCGCCATCGTTATGCATTGACAAAACAGAACATTTTCTGCAAATGCCATAAACAAGGCGTTGCTGGATGAAATTTCATTATCATTGTGTAATTCTAAATAACATACCGCATTGATATTTCGTTAATCTGCCGACGACTCAGCTCTCGTGATACGTGATGACTCTGATTATGAATCTGAATATTTGCGAAAAGATGCATGATCGAATCCATACTGTATATATATCCATACTGTACAATATTATACCACTTTGTCGTATAATATTAGCTTAAGGTAGAAAATCATTTAAAAAGAAATCTTTGTATGAAATAAGGACTATGTTCTCAAATGAGTTATCGCGATTTTGTAATGAAAAATACATTTATTTTTATCAAAATAAGAAATCGTGATTCCAAGTAGACTCGCATTCCTTATTAGAGAAATTAGGCTTTCTCATTTCAATACAAAAAAAAATTATCTGTCTTAGATTACATTCAAGAAAATATCTTTATTTGCTCATTTGAGTCAACATTTTTTTACGTTAAAACAATAATACTTATTGTGTTGAGTGGAGTTTAATGCATAAGTAAAAGGTGATGGGCTCATATTTTTTTACAGGGCTTTTAAAGGGCAAACAAGCATGCAAGCCGCCAAAAAGTAAGTGACAGACAAATTACATCGATTCCTTTATAGCATGCGAAGTTAAATAATCAAAATGAAGATATTAAAAGTAAATGCAATTTTTAAAATATTTATTTTAATAACCTGGGTTTCCTTTTGTAGATTGCTTATTAAGAATTTTGTTTTAGAATTACTTAAATAATATTGACATGCACACGTCTTCACTTTTCTCTAATTACATAGACGCATCACATATTAAGATATCTCTCCGACGATTGACAATAACTACATTATTCGAACTTAATTAAAAAACAATTAAATTTAATTATTAAGTTTTCAAAAGCCATCATGTATACATCAAACCCTCTTTGTAAGATTATTATCCATTAGCGAATACAGAAACTAAATCTGTTCAGTGATTATTGAGAAAATTAAGCATAAAGAAACAAACAGAAAGACATGTGTTTAAAATGTTAAAGCATGTAATGTAATTATAGTGGTAACAAGGGAAAAATTGAAGTCGTGGTCATTTTGAAACATTTTAATTGAACTGAGTTCCTTATAATCATCTCTTATATTTAGGCAACTAAAAAGATGTTTATTAAAACGCTATCTATTATGTTCAATAGAAACATCCTGAATATGTATTCCGATATTTTGAACCTTACTTTGGATAAACATCGACACAGACACACTGACAAACCAATATTTCTTATTGGAACGGAGTTTCTTATCGCACGTCATCTACACTCCCCAGATGCTTAGCGAATGAGAGCTAGACCGAAAAACTATCCGGCGCGACACTTTAGCTCCAGCAGGTATGGAACATTTGGTGCAGTGCGGGTTAATCTTAGGACGGTTTGCACGTATTTTCATAAAGTTCCCATAGATAGACAGAGAGGTTATCTAGGAATGCTGTGAATCGTGAATATTTTCTTAAAATGAGCTATCGGTACTATGATATTTGTAAATCGTGGCGGAAAAACGGCGTCCCTTCTGAAAGCTTTCGTGGTGTACGCTGCGTAAATAGTTGATGTTACATGAGAATAATATACTTGGCAGACTAGTTCCTTTCAAAGTGTTCTAAAAATAGTCCGCAATGACATCTGTCTACCTTTTATAGTGTTTACTCATAATAACCATTTTTATGAGCTTTTTGATCTAAAATAATGCTTTATTTGCGAAGGTGTCTTTAACGACATATACAGAGTTATCTATCTAAACAAATATGTTGATTTGCTTAAGAATTTAATTTTAATCAATATTGCCTTTGTACATTTAATTTAAATTAATATTTGACTCTAACGTTGATAATTTATTTCATTGTGCCTGTTATTTAATCCATAATATATATGGAGAGGAACTTCGTTCGAAACGGGTTTTTCGCGACAGCTCTCAATTTTATTAGAGTTCTTTTCTCGCGTTATGAAATAATGATGAATCGATTTTTATCGGGGTGACACGAAAACTACAGTACGAAGTTCTCGCAAGTGGTTTAGCGAACAACTTCACACCACTTATAACTGATGTGTCAAACGTTCGAGCTGGATGAGTTGCCATTTATCAAAATATGGACGATATTACAATATTATTACTCCGAATATTGATATGACTGTAAGAAAGGCGGAATTAGAAATTTCAACGGTGACGTCAGTCGGTGAATTTTGTGTAGCTGAATGTAAAATGGAAAATGGCAAGAAAATAATATACACACATTTCAATTTTCAACTTAATAATTGTTATAATTTCAAATAAAAGGGCAATTTAATATTACAATTTGTTTAAGAAAATAAAATTTATTTATTTAATTTTTCAAATTTAAATTAAATTTTATCAGCCGTATTGACCCACTCCAGTCCTCTTATTATTTTATTGTAACTAATTATTTGCATGCAATTATAAACAATTTTTTATTACGCCAAAAAAGTAGAACTTAACATAAGTATACACTGTATTTTTTTTAATATTATAAAATCCTTATAATAAGTATAGTAGTTTCGAATCGCAGCCGAATTTCAAAAATAACTATTTTAGACTCTACTCAGTAATCTAAGCTGAGGTAAGTACACAGATCCCCTTGCAGTTTTATAATATTTAAAAGAACACAAATAAAATATATTGTTCTCAGAACCGCATACGTACACGTCAACATGAGGGATTGACACATACGGTGGGCCCTCAAATTAAATTTTAAAATGAAAGTCACGCATAATGCAACGGAAAATCGACATGAAGTATATCCATCAATTTCATCAAATGTATAATGATAAACCTACACGTTTTCTTATATATATATATATATATATATATATATATATATATATATATCTCTATATGTTAAAAAAATAGGAGTGGGTTTAACAGACTTTTTTTCCAACAAGATTTATCATTGATTAAAAATCTCGTTCGGACAGACCATTTCCATTTCCACAAAACGATATCTTAGATCTCTTTATATATATGAAACAGGTTCTCGTTATATCCCATTCGATGCCGGAGCAAACGACAAAAACGGGGCAACTTTAGTTTTGTTAAGCGTACTAAAATTCTGTATAGAACCTCTTTGAGCGCATTTAAATCCGGACAGCCGCCTCGAGACGTCTCCGGCGAGCTCGTCTCTTTCGCTCTCGCGCCCCGACCTCGAAGGAGCCCGTCCCGGCCGTCTCGCTCCCACAGGTGGAGTCTGCGCTCGCTCCGCCCAGCGGTTTAGTGATTTGATGCTGCGTAAACTGATTCAATTGTTGCTCACGGTTGTACGTACGAAAACGCGCCTTAGCAGTCCCGCTTAAAGACGAAAATCGTCCGGTAAACGATTCCGCTTACGCCCTCCCGGCCGGCTAAAGAGGTTTATCTCGATTTGGGTTTCCGAGCGACGTGACGCGAATTCGGGTCGTATTTCCGGCGGACGGAGCGTGCAGCGCCATCGATCGGGCGAATTTTTTGCTTTGCCGCGCGAGCTCCTCCGGCGTCCGCGGGCGCCCGAGGAGCTCGCGCCGCCGCGGCCCGACGGGGTCGGGTCGTCACCGACGCCGCTCATATTCACGCTTCGGCTTCGCGCAGATAGGTATCTTTGTTCATGACGGGGAAAATTGAATCAGTAAACAAAGACATTACTCCGCGATATCCGTCCGGTGTAACTTCGCAAGCTCTGACGACGACATGTATATTTCTTTGTTGTTCCGCCAACGGGAACGTATTATTGTAGAGATATACGTAATGCACACAAAGAGTTTTCTAGTCGATGAAATATTGTTCTCTCTGAAGAATAAAATATTTTCCAATAATATCAATTTTAAAAAGTATATCCACTAAAAATAAAATTTTATACTAATAACTAGCTACAATTTGGAAAAAAATGAATTAAGCACAAATGGTAGGTACACAAATACTTACTATTCTATCATGGAATTTCACTGATAATTTAACTCGTTACTAACTAACACTTATATATCTACAAGTGTTAGTAGGTAATTAATTACGTGTACAAGCGCTAATTCTACAACCTTATACGTATCAAAAGCTGTAATAAAGCATGCGAGTCACCAGAGAGTAAGTGGTCACCGCTGTCCATGGACACCCGTGACTTCAGAGGAGTCACCAGTGTGTTGCCGGCCTCTTGGATAGGAATAGGACGTCTGGTGCGGAAGGAATGGACCGATGGTAGGAGGCCGGGGGATGATGGGCGGGGAATTGGCAATCCTAACTCTCATTCTCTGGACGAAATGCAGCAGTGGAAACTGTTACTTCAGGTCTGTATTTCGTGAGGCTGTATATTGCACGGATCGAGTTGGCATATTTACGTGTTACAACCAAGGTGACCATAGCATTGCTCTGTCACAATAAATAACAATTTTTCATATTTTCCTAAAAATTAATACATACATTTTTCTTATGCAAAACAAGGCACTACACCATAAATATAGACTAAAACCTCGTCACATGATTGCTTCCATCTACCCAGCGGAAGTTATCTACTTATATATAATTACTGCTACTCGTGCGAAACTGAAGCGGGTCGCTAGTGAAAATATAAGCAAAAAGATTTTTAAATTCGTTTTTAATTAATTTACATTTTTCTATCAATTCCTATAAATCTTATTTCTGTAGCTACCCATAAAAAGATTTTTAATTTCATTTTTACAATGATCTTTAAATTTTGTTTAACATTAATCTGAAAATTGCATTGGCAACAATGCATTTGTTTTGGCGCCTTCTACTTTACTTAATTCTTATATAGACAGAGATCGCCGAAATGATTTAATACATCTTCTGTCTTATAAATTTTATCACAGAACGCAGATATCAACAACTATATTCAGAACTTATTATCGCTCTTCGATAGCTTACTTCGCTAGTGCCGACAGAGGCCCTGCCAAGTCGAGCGAACGGCCGCCATTCGGGCAACCCTTTTCCAGAAGCGGCTCGAGTCGCTTTCAAACTTTATGTATTACTGTTACGAATGCTAACAAAAGCTTAATAATTACGTCAAGGACTGTAGCTGATGTACTCAACTACGTTTACAAATCAATCTTGATCGATATGAGAATGTACCTAGTTTAGTACATCAGGTTAACTACATGCATTAAAAACTATGTTTGATAGATCTACATCTACTAAATCTAGTTTTTAATATATGTAGTCCAGAGAATATCTGCTACCATAGTTTCGATATTTCGTCACATATAATTCACTCATTCATCAATCATTAAAATTCTGAAGAATGTGGATACATCAAGTAAACTTACCAATTTGATATTTGGGATACAAAAATAGGAGGAAAAAAAAGTTAAAAAATATGAGCATCATATTTTTGATTTTATTAATATATTGTATATAAATTATTGTCTGTTGTTAATATAAACTAAGTGGTCGTACAGGTCGTACTCTTTAAGAAAATTCATAACTAATTAAACATCCAAAACGATACTTGACAATATTGTATTGTATGAGGTGTTAATTCGCGGAAATCCATAGTAGACGCTTGCCTGCAACATGTATTAACATGCAGCATGCAACCCACCGATGACCCTCGAATCTGCCTCTCACTACGAATCTCTATCCAAATTAACTTGTGATGACTGTAAATCAATATATATAGGACAAACCGGACGTTGCTTTGAAAAAAGATAAAGAACATATTTCGGCCTTTAAAAAATAATAAATCAGACAGATCCCTTTGCTAAACATCTATTAGAAACCGGTCATAAGCTTAATAATGATCACAAATTCGATGTCTTGCATGTGTGTGAGAAGGGTTACGTTTGAATGTTTTGGAATCCTTCGAAATTTTAAAACATAAAGATAATAATAATATGCTCAACGACCAAATTGACGTTTATAAATCGCCATTATTGGACGCTTGCCTGTAACTACTTGGGTAATGTTGGTGATGGTTAGTCTGTGACATTTGACAAGCATGTCTATCGGTGGTGATCTGTGGCTGTCTTAATAATGTTTTCGTCGCTCTTGACCATTGCATGACAGCGGCCTGTCTAACGAGGTTGTGTTGGTTGTTTTAACGCTCCTTGCACCCTGGTGGATGTGACTGTCGGCAATTTCCTGAAGATGTGCCTTGTTGGCATGAAACGTACGTAGAACTAAACAATTTAATAGTTGGCGGAATTAGATAATTATAGTAATAAATAACACTTGCTTAGGTGTTCGATATCTGTCAATCCTCTGGAATCAATATTCAATCATTTGGATAGAGATTCGTAGTGGAGAGGCAGATTCGAGGGTCAGCGGTGGGTTGCATGCTGCATGTTAATACATGTTGCAGGCAAGCGGATACTTGACAAGTTTTATTCGAACCTGACGCGTCATTATTACCAAGTTTAAAGCCTTGGGCTGCTGTGTGAATTGTTGAATTGCTTTATTACGTTATTCTTATATTTCTCTTGTTCACCGTATTGTTTATGCTCTGATGTTGTGTAATTCTTGTGCATGTTCTGAAAATAACACAAGATAACAACAGAACTGCTCAAGAAAGCACTAACATTAATTCTGGCCACGTGAAACGAGAAAAGTAAAAACGATCAGTAAGTATGAACGCACAAAGTCTTCACTTGTACAATTTCTATAAAAACATATGAAATTAACATTATATAAATGTCTTACTATATAAAATACATAAGTCACACAATAAACTGGACGTAATCAATATATAGAATGAAATTTTAAATTCCATTTAAGCATCAGTGTGCATCTTGGACCCATTTAAATAAACAAAAACAATGATCTTTACGGTAATTTGTATCGTGCAAGAAACGGAATACAAAATAAAAAAGAAGAATTTTCTACAAAAATAAATAAAATCCTACCAATAACATTCCTGTCGTGAATATGACAAGTTCCAAAATGTTTTTTTAATAAAAAGTTTTGATATACTCACATAAAAGAATCGAGACAGCAATTCTATTATCTTTGACTATGGAATTAGCAAATTACTCGATAATTGCTTCTAACATTTAAGGATATGTAAAACTAAAGTATGGCTTACAAATTATGACATGAGAATTTTTTTGATATACTATCCAATTTAATTCTATTTAATATTTGTACCTTTTGGACTTAGGCAATCACCCGCCAACAAGATGCATTGTGATGAGACATAGATTTTATTCAAGTTTTATTATTAAATAAATTTAACCGATTACTTCACAGTTAATGAGCAATTGCTAAATATATGGTCATGTTTCGTGGTTACCATGCAATGTTGCATCTTTTAAGATTAAAATTTACAAGATTGAAATAAAATTAAATTGGGTTATTCATCACAAAAAAACAGTAAAATATTACTTTCAGATTATTCTTTATTTTACCCGTGTAGTTTTTAAACAAATAGCGAGAAATTTTCTGTTTTAATTGTCAAAGCTAGTACAATGACCGTTTAAATTCCTCTCAGGATGTCAAAACTTTACAATGCATATTTGTTACATGGGGAAGTTTTCGATGAAACAGCATTTTCTGAATGGAAATTTGTTAGTAAAGGTCACCGAAAGGCGTCAAATGGAATTTAACGTAAACCATCACCTCAACCTGATACTGTTTATTATTCCAAGTGCGTAGGAGTCATTCAGGAGGAGAACACGCCTGGGAAACATCTGATTTCTTGTGGCGTTATACTTATCCTTAAAGCTTGAGTACTGAAGTAAGTCATAACAGCACTTGGTTTTAACATGAAGTAAAGGAATATATGGTAATACATAAATGATTGAAATTATTAAGATCAAAACAATTTCCGTTCTTTCATTGTCTTAAATAATGTATTAAAGATAAAAAATCTATACTAATCTGAAAAGCTTGGAAGTTAAAAAAATATAGAATTTCACACAAATTACGGAAAATTTAATCAGGAAAAGAATAAAAATAATAAGTTAGAAAAACCAAGAGCGTCAAAATAGATTTTAATTTGGCACAAAAAATGTACTCTAGCATAGACGACGTGTTTACTTAAAGACAAGCTAATTCTTCATTTTAAGCATACGATAAATAAATTATGGAATACGATAGAACTCAGTCCAAATATTTGGAAACTGAAGTAATTTCTTATATTTAAACTAAACAATATTAGCAAAATTACAATTTTATTGGTGCTACTGTCAACCGAATCGCCGACATTAGTTAACGGAGTCATTTTAATATGCTATAAGATTATACACATTAGACTACACGTTCAACTATCAAAACGTGTTATTTCGAGCAGAAATTTGATAAAAACTACGAAGTATGGACGGGGCGAGCGCGCTGGGCAAATTGCCGAGCTCGAGCGCGGAATCCGCTTATTAAGATTCGGTCGAAACTGGAATGGCATCGGTAGTATGATGTTTAGCGGGGCAAACGATAACAGTGGCGGCGCGGGGTCAGTCCTTGCCCTCGGCCGTGTCTCTGTGCGACGAGGTGTATAATTTTTAACCCGGGTTTCTCGGTAAGAGATTAGATTGTTTCTCGGTATCCGTATACGTCTGCATTATGATTAGAGCTCCGCAGCTTCACAGGGACGGATAGGTACGTCAGTAGTATTCTATGAGTTCGTAAAATTATTTTTATAATGTCTAAAGCCCATATTACGCCTGATATTACGACTTCTGCAGCCACATTCGGAAAAAGTATAATGAAATCCTTTTTTTTTTTTAACGTTGAACGATCTCGGGATAAACTCGAGAACTCAATAATGATTCAGTATCACAAAAACCGATGATTTAGATTTTCACCTAAAAAATAACTCCTCAAAGATCGCTTTACCTACTCTAGTTGTAATGTTTATAGTTCATAACATCTCGAGTTTCCAAATTCAAATTTCTCTTATAAACCAACAATTTCTTCACCAAACGTCGTAATACAATAATAATCTCTATTAGTCCCAATTGAAGGTAAAATAACTTTTTTTTATACACTCTTAACTGAATTGGGAGACTAGATCTTAAAGATAAAGATAACTTTCGTTTCGACATTAAATATTCTTGATACATTCGATTAACTTCATTCTGTGGATTTATCACATTACGTTTATAATTTTTTTTTTTCATAAGATTGTAGGTACTGTTTTGTTTTTGAAAAGACACTTAAAACCATTGATCGAAACTGAATTTTTCTAAGAAACAAAACAGAAACACTGTAGTGAATCAGTTAGATGCAACTTCAGTGCGATTGTTTAAAGAACATTACCAGAAACCTGTCACATATATGTATTACAAGAGGCGCGTGTCGTTTAGTTTATATATAGGGTTTTCCTTCTGTTGAGAAAGGACCTCATGCGGCGTCTAAATGCTCAGACGGCGGTCTAAAATGCAGCTCGTCTTTCTATATTAGTTTTATGTTATTCATAAGAATATATAATACCTACCTACTCCATCTCCCCTTACTGCTCGAAACTCCATCAAACCCTGACATTGAATCATTGATATCACAATGTAATGCTTAGGTACATGTTTATATAATAACGTGTGTATGTGTGTGTGTGTGTGTGTGTGTGTGTATTTGGGTGTAATGAAAATATTGTATCAGGTATAATTGAACAGCTACACTGTCTATATTTATTTCACTGTACTTAAATAAGTGTACATTACAAACTCATGGGTAAGTAATGTGTTATTTTTTTTTGATAAAAAATACCGAAAAACAAATTAACAGAAAATTATTGTGTAGTTCAGAGTCACGGACAACGTTTGAACCTTTAACTAACGTACTAATTAAGTTTCCAAACCGGCAGCGTAAATGAGGTTGCGTGTGTCCGACGATATAATACGCACGTAGACACGCGGTGGTGTTGGGACTTTTTCTATACACTGAGTACATCACAGTGTCACGTTATCAGTATCCCGTAGGATACGGAGAAAATCGAATATTTGATAAGGCCTACTGACATGTATTGTTTCCGAAATGGTTCGGTATACATTAATAGTTACAATTCCACACGTTCGACATTGTGATGTGTGAGCCGATGGAAGCTTGGTGTTGTCGCGATATTTGGACTTGAGGGTTTATTTCACGAAATTAAATCGAATCGTGCAAAAACATCTTTTTTATCGAGTAGGGTATCAAATGTAAACTTTATATATAAATAAATTTGATATGTGCAACAGTGGACTGATACAAATTTTGGTCCACATTTGTTCTAGGAAATTATTATAAAATTGAACTAATATCCTCCAAGAGCCGGTGACAGTTCTGAAATATTTTTTTATATGGTATATTATTGAAATTGATCGTTTTTATGCAGTTTTCAGTAGATGTTGTAAATATTTGAATAATATTGAAAAATTATACGATTATTTGATTAGAATAGAATTCATATATAAGAAAACCGCGATCAAATATCAGAAAATGGGTCTTTTCATGCGAACAGATAGGCATGTTCAGTTAAATAAAACTTTTTTTTTTTATATTATGCTTTAAAAACTCTGTATAGTGCTCTTATAAGTACAAATGTATCTCCAGTTATAAATAATTGTTTACCTCATTTTCCTTTTTTAAAATTGTAGTTTGTCTCTCCTAAACCATAGACAACTGGCGACGCGGGGCGGAAGGAATATGCACGAGAGGCGTCATATGGACTTACTTGCCGACGGATCAGAGATACACTACTCATGCGCGGACAAATGAAATAAAAAGAAAACGCGGGCCGGTGCGGGATTAACGTATTTATATACAAAAATACGTTAACGGAAACGAAAACAACAATACCATTAGACGATAGCGGCTCGCGCTCCTGGATGCTTGGGACGACGCGCCAGAAGGGTGAGTTCTAATACTGACATTCCTCGGCTGTTTCGACACATACAACAAGAATGTGACTTGTAATTTAATTAGAGATTTTATTATATAGAGGGTATTTAATACGAATTCACTTGACGTGACTTGCGGGAGGTTTAAATTGGTAGAAATCGTTACTTATGATAAAAGCATTATGTCCTCTCTTTACTAGACTCTATCTCTCTCTCTCTCTTTTCCTCTTTGTTTATCTATGTGTATCTTTCTAACAAACATTAGATAATTGAGCAACGTGGGGTGGGACCTATGAGCCACGTGGCGCTAGGTTCTTTATTTAGTATTTTTTTTTTATAATAAACTGTTTTATATTTATTTTTTATTAAATAAATGGTCTTTTCAAAATAATTAGATGCAAATTTATGTGGCGTATCCACATTTTTTTTATAATAATTAATAATAAAAGACATATTTTCCAAACTTTATGTCACTACATTGGTGACCACAGTCGTTATCACTCATCTAATAACTACTGTGATAGAGCCGTACTGCGGCCAAATCAGTTGTAGCAAAAAAATGAGCCGACTCGACCAGTGAAATACTAGACTCACAGAATACTTATAGAATAATAGATACAATTATCTCATTGAATTAGCAGCTACCGCTGTTGTATTTCGTCCAGTGCGTGAGAGTTCCCATAGTTCATTTCCTCTTCCCAATCCATCAACCTCATCCCCTCTATTAGACATCCTATTCCTTCTCAAGAGGCCGGCAACGCAGTATTACTCCTCTAGGGTTGCGAATGCCCATGAGCAGCGACGACCATCTACTCTCTGATGGCTCGGTTGCTCGTTTGCACCTCGCACATGCTATAAAAAATCACTGGACCAGCGGGAAGAACAATTATGCCTCACGAGTAGGAGTATATAAAACTGACATGTGTATTTATTAATATAAACATCTAATACCTTCTTCAATAACTTTTCGTTGAAAATGTTCAACGTAATTAGAAATTTATGTATGCACTGTTTTCATTGTACACACTTATGTAAATGAAAATTATTTTTCCTAGTCCGAGCATCAGTTACAAGCTACTGAACATAGTTATCGGTGTGCGACTTTGGCCATTCGACGCGGAATCGTTTGTTTTAGGCTATTTATTTTTTGAGTTCCATACCTTCGCCATTTTTTTTTATTTATTTACTTTCATAACCTATAAAGTCCAGCAAAGCGCTCGTAATGACGTAATTTGTAACAGAATGTTGAATTGTTTCAATTATAACTTTGGTCTACCTACTCACGACTATCATCCACTAGGTACAATTAATCAGAATCAAAATTCAGTAGCTCGCAACTGAATCAATTCTGTAGTTCGTCTTTTAATAATCATTTAACCGGTAACGTTTAGAGTACTTCTAATAGATCCTAGACTTATCACTATTTTCGCCTCTGAACGTTTACGCTCTGTATTAACAACAACGCGTATAACAAGAGGCACCAATTCGTCAGACGGTTCGTATGTCATTAGCAAATGTTCCCGAGCGGCCCATAAACGACGATAAACGGCCGCCGCCGTCCGCGCGCCCCCCCGCGCCGCCCGCGCCGCGAGAACACAGCTCCCACTAAATGATTCATTCGACGATTTAATTTCAAAACCATTTTCGTTTTATGGATTAAATTGGCTCACCGACCGGCCGCTCGGCCGAGATTCGCAATGGAATCATGACCGGGAGTAGCCGCCGCCGACCGCGGCCGCCGGACGGGTGTGGTACGCGGCGTGTGATCGGCGAGAGGGTCGACTAAGCGGTGAGCCGCATAACTGAATAAGCATCGAAGGGAATTGGAAAAAAAATTACGATTTCATGTAAACGACCGAATACCAATTACCCCGCAACCGCCGCCCCGAATTAAATGTACACGTCATATATACATATGCCGAACGCAGGTGAATATCGGTTAACCACTTTTGCGTAGATTTTGTTTGTCGATCGGCAACCGCGATAATCAACAGTCATTTAACACGGCGCAACGACAAAAGTCGATACCTACCGATGCGGTCGACGCAAATGTTGCCGTCGAGGATAAGCGGCCGCGGCACCGGCCGAGCTAATGAGGGCGCGGGCGGTGCCGCTGCCGGCGCCGGCGCCGGCGCGCCCGTGACTTGCACTAGCGGCCGCGGGCCTTCCCACACGTCTCGTTATAACCGGACTGACACCTTAGCCTATAGGCCGCTTTGTAACGATAAACTGACCACAACTTTGCACCTACATGCGAACAAACGTTGATTTTCTGTTTTGTAACGTGAGCGTCTCGGCATTTATCGATTCGTTTGCAGCTGAAAAAACAGATTAAAATCAAACCAACATGGAATGTTATAAAGCACAACCTTGTACCGAGTATTGTAAACTATTTGAGAATTGAAGCCCTGAAAAAAAACCATTAAGTACAGTACAACGCATGAAACTCTGCCGATGTGAAGTTAGTCAGAAAGGATCGCAATGGCGTAGAATAGGCAACCAGTGAAAAGAAGGAAGGGTCGGGGGCGTTAAACCTGCGAATTACATCAATCGCAGGCAATTCAGAGCGGCAGAGTTTCGTGCGTTGTACTGTAAAGCATGTCTTATGTTACTGCAACGCATCGGAATCGATACACGCCTAGGAAAAAAAATATAAAATTAGATCTCAAAACATATGAAGTGATTAAATAAACTTGGTTAAATTAAAACTATCTTTTATACATATCTCATACGAACTAAATAAAGTTATAAAGTAGTAGTCTTAATAAGACGGTCTAAATATAGAATATCAATAGCGATTCTTTATAAATAATGCTAAAATTACTCAACAGAATTATCTAGAATAAAATGTTACTGTCACTGTTTTCTTGCTTTTTTCTGTAACTATTCACTAGAGAGAAGGTGGTCATCTAATGCACTAGAAAAGAGAATATATACTAAAATCTATACAGGTTTTTTTTCTCTATGACCGATAGCTACAAAAATGGAAAAAAAAAGTAAACAATTAAGGAAGGAATCGAGAAAGCGTAGTGCGGAGCGGCGGCGCGGCGTTCCCACAATAGTGAATTAGTAGCCCGGTCGCCTCTCGTCACGTCCGGCGCAAAAAAAAAAAACAAAAAAAAACGAAGAAAATGACCGCGCACAAAAGCCATTAAATCCTTCAATTAATTCCGATTTCACACTCTTTCACGAACCGAAAAATCGAAGCCCAAACATTAGCTTAACCGAAATTATAGAAAACCAACAAAACCGTTGGCAAAGTGGGACCGGTCGCGTCGGCGCGGCGACCGGCGGCCGCCGGCACCGCGACGCGTCTTCTGTTGCCGACAACGTTTGTTTAAACTTTATACGATAACAATAACGGTGCGGAAAACGAGTCAATATATTGTTTTTCACACAAATATTGGCACAACGATAAGAGTAATAAAATTCACTTATAATTCGATTTGGAATTTTAATATAAGGAGCTTCAGACGACAATTATTTCTTTAACGCCAAATGAAAATGTTAGCCTCCAATGAGCAAATTATAAATAGTTTACCCGGATCGTCAGAAGGCACGCGCAGTTCGACCATGTTCCGCTTGGAGCAGAACTATTGGCTAATTAATACCTTCTTAAATTACCCAAAAATAGTCAGATATTGTTATAACAAGCGCGAATTTCAAGAAAATACACGATAAATCAAGATGTTGAGAATTAGAAGCCATGACTTTTGATGGATCGTTTGCGTTTTTGAAACCGATTAGGTGAAAAACTCAAAATGAAACATGTAATAAACAAAAAAACCAAAAGCCCCATCCTAAAAAAAATATTTTTTTCGTAACCTATACTATTTAATATTCGTAACTGTATACCAAAGCTTTAGCTGAAATACGCGTACTCGCCGCAGTATTTTATTTATCTAGATACCTTTCACACATTCGTGACATTTAATTACTTCGCTTTTTTTTCTATAAAATCGGTAATTCTTTTCAATTTAGACCACCTGAAACTTTATTTACTTTTAAAAAAACGACTTCACTTGTTTCATCGATTTAGTTAAACTTGCGCCTATACGGACATCAATCCTATGTATTATGTGTGTATGCAAACTCCTAGGAAAAAAAATCTAGAAAAAAGCCAAGTCTGATAACCACCCCCAAAAACTTGGCTATTTCCGAAATCAGAGAGCTTCGAAATATCCTATACCTACATAATACATTTTCGAAATTGAAAAAAAGAACGATAGAAAAGATTTTCCAATCTCACGACTCAAATATTTATCGATCAGTTGATTCAATTAAAAATTATTTAAAATAAGAACATCATGAAAAATCTCTTTTTTGGAAATTTGTCTTTAAAGATATCCTACAATAAAATTGCTAGATTTTTACGCATTTTACGAAACATTGTGATGAGAGACTTTCAACGAAGTCTCTTGTGGTTTAAAGCTGATTAAATATTGACGATGATCGAGTTAAATCTTTTAAGAATATTTGAAAAAAATATGTTTTCTGAGTTTTATTTTTGTAATTATTTAAAATCTATTCAACCCGTTCACACTTACGACCTTTCTGAAATAAATGAAATGATTTTTAAGTATTAAGTCCTATCATAATCAATCAATTCGTTTATAAGTTATTTGAAAAAAAAAAACATTTTAAAATCTTGTTCCGACAAAATCTCTCACGGCATGTTTCAAAGATTATTAAGGATTCAAACTAATGATATTTTGATAATTAATAGTTTAATGTCTTAACATTTTATTCAATTTTTTAAACTAATTAAAAGAAATGTTTTCGAAAACGTTTTATTTATGACATCACTAAAATTTAGTACACCGATTTAATTCAAATTTCCAAAATGGCAAAATTTTATGAAAGCTTTTAAAATTTAATGGTGTTTATGGTATTTAATTAATTTTATTGAGGTATAGAGTCGATTAGCTTTTGAAATTGATTGGCTGATCAATTTCAAAAGCTAATCTAATGCGATAATTCATAATCAAAAGGTCATAATTAAAGATAAAAGGAAATATATTGTTTTTCCAGAAATTTTGTTTTCAGAATTATGTAAAATCTACTTGACCGATCAAAATTAAATTTTAGAAAATTTTGTATGAGGTAAAACCCTTTGAATTGCTGTCATTCTAAACTAAATTGGTCGATCGATTCGAAATTCATGAGGGACAGACAGCCACACATACACGTTGGCGCCATCGTAAAAACTGTCACAATAGTTTGTTACACGTCGATGTCGACATACGATGAAAACTCGGAATTTAGGAAAATAGGGAGTAATTAAATGTCTTCTCGTACATTCCGAAGATTATAAATTTTTTCGGTCGGAAGCTGAAAAAGGGATAAATGTGAATACCATTAATTTTTTGTGCGCGCGCGCCGGCGGCGGGCGGCCCGGAGCCATCGCGGCGCCCGAGAAAGGCGGCGGAGGCGGCGCGGGCGTCTAATTACGTACGTTTGTTTTTGAGAACAGCCGCGACCCGCGCACCGCCCGGAACATTTACCGACGCTAATTTTTAATTTTCTGCGGTTGACTTTGAAGTTTTTTTTTTCCACATTAAATTGATTATTAGCTGTGTATTACAGTCAATACCGAACAAATTTGTAAAAAAAATCTGCAGATTACGTATTCAACAATAGCAAAGTTTTTGCCATTTCTTTTTTAATGATTTTAACCATTTATATTATATTTTAGCCAAGAAAAATATAAAAAATATTGTGGAAGTAGGATTTCTTTTTTTTTGTATATAAAACCTTTCTTCCATTAGTGTAAAAATGTAATACTTTTTTATGTCGTTTTAAGTAAATTTAAATGCGTGCAGGATTGATGACATCTAATACATTAACACAAGAAAGATTTTCAAAATTTTCGTACGTATTTTAAAATGTTGATTTTGCTTAGAAAGTATAAAATTGTGAATTACAATGTTATGAACTACAATTAAGATCGCTGTGCTAGATAGATATAATGTAAGACGCTGATTCTGAATAATGGTTAAGCCTTTTTTAAATTAGTAACAGTTAAATTAGCAAAGAATAATAAAATTCGTAATAAAAAAAATCGATTTTTGTTTATGTGTATAGCATTATTACGGGGAATACTAGCATACAAGCCACCAGAGTATAGATGGTCATCGCCGCTCATGAACACTTACGACTCCGACGGACTAACCAATGCGTTGCCGGTCTCTTTATTAAAAATAGGATATCTCATGGAAAGAGTGGGCTGATTAAAAGGAGAGGGGACTAGTAGATGAGGAAGGAAGATTGTGGGACGATGGAGTGGGAATGCGACACCGGAACTCTCATTCACTGGACGAAATCCAACAGCGAAAACTGCTACATTATGCCTGTATTCCATAAGAGTGTAATATCGCATCGGTCGAGTCGGAGCATTTACGTTATCCTTAGAGGAAAATGTCTAAAACCATGAGAATATTAAATATAAATAGATATAAGTAAGCATATAATTATATGACAACCAAATTAATATACATTGATTCAATTTTTCGGCAGGCAAAGATTGAAAATTAAAGAGGAGACATGTTTTCTGCTCATTTTTTGGTGCGCAAATGCAAAATTAATTGATTTATAATTAAAAAAAGAATTTGAGTAATCCCTTTCAAATTATATCCCACAAAATAGATGTAGAAACAAAAGCAAGCTGTGCGTAGGCTAAACAAAACATTGAAAACTTAAAAAAAAAACCGGCCAAGCGGATGTCGGGCCACGCGCAGTGTAGGGTTCCGTAGTTACCTTTCACAATATGCTAACTTCGAAGGGGGCCTTTTTGTTTGATACTATGAACCTATTAATTGAGTTCACGGTTTAACGGCTAGTAACGTCTAGGAACGGGCCCACATAGGACTGGTATTAATGATTGATGATCTTATTTTATATTTCAATAATTTTACGTGAATCATAAACATATGTTTGCTACCTGTTTTACATAACCAAAAACGTTATCAAATGACCGGAGGTCGCGAGAGACAAACTGTTACACGTCCTCGATCATCATTTAAAACGGCCAGTTCTTTTATCATTTGTACAAAGTTATATTGAGTATATTTTGTTATTATGAAATGACTTTCCTGTAATTAATTACTATTTTAATGTATTTACCTAGATACATAATCATGTATTAAATTTAAAGTGAATTAAAATATAATTAAAACACTTATTACAGTCTCAAAATGTGACAAAGATGTAATAAAGTGCAGCAACAAAAGAGCATATCTTCAGTGCACTTACGTTCTTTTGTTGAGAACCACAGTTCTTCGGCAATAACTGGAAAACGGTGCATTCGATCGTATTGGAAAAAAATTCGTTCAAAAGTGTTACCTTTACTATTTTGTTTTTATATTTTTACACAACCTATTCTACTTTCAGAGCGATTATTTTCAAACTTAATGAAAAAAAGTTGCTTAGTTTTAGAGGATTTTCAAAAATACTGACAAAATATGTGCCACACGTTGATGTTTGCTGGTAAAAATTTATTTAGCCCTGCCTTGAAATATTTATTTTTATTATTTAATTACCAGAGTAAGTAGCGGTTTACACAAGACATCTATACTCTAAATTTTCATCAACATATATCTTGCAGTTCTTTAGTAAAATGCTTGGTCAGGTACGGTCAGCCGGACATGATGAAACTATAAGAGTTCTGTTTTTGCTATTTGGTTAAAGAACCCTAAAGAGGATCTTCTTACACCTCGGCTTATTATTATATCCTACCATTTTCATATTAGGTTTCGATTTTATTTATTTTTAATTTTGAATGTATTTGTGTTCTAATCAATTTTTAATTGTAACAATGGAGAGCGTACTTATGATGCACTAAAAATATCATCCTTCCTGGCTGGTCATATAAGTTTGAATTTTTAATGTTATTATACCTTTTTAAAACGTAAATTATAGATTAAAATAATTTTTGTTATTAATTGTACTGTTTCTTAATAGTATTTATATTATTGCAAATCAAAAATGGTCGCCTGCACAGCAAAAAGAAAACAACACGAAAAGATTTTAGAGCGATGACATTTTATTATTTTAAAATTATCAAACCACCTTCTCAAGATTGCACTGCTTCGAAATGTTTTTACGGGGGAAGCGATAAATCTGAGCGCGAGGAGGCGTCGGTGCGCTGAATTTAATCGCGGTCGTGTTTCTATGATGAGGTACATGAAGGTCGGTCTTTTTATTATTTTTTTGAATTTTCGAGAGGAAAACGAGCGTACGGTCTACTGAGAGTAGACGGTCACCGTCGCCCACAGTCACCTGTAACCCTGAGGCGGTCATCAGCACGTTGCTGTCTACTGCGATCAATGAGCAGAATGTGACGACTATCGAGGTGGTTAATTAATAAAAATCGACTTATCTATACTATCGCTATACTATATATAGCGATAAAACTTACTAACGTGCAGTTTTATCGCTATTAAACTAAACCCGGGCGAAATATTTCCACTGTACCTAATTATAACACCAGATGATAGTACAATTGTATTTGCATACCTAATAACCTCTATAATTATGGGCAATCAAGTGTGAATACTTAATGATAATTCTTCGTACCATCCAGTGTTAGTAATTTATCAAAACAATAGATAAATAGTAAGTAACTAACAAACATCAATGTAATGAAGTTGATACATAAATATTTTTAACAGATGGTTACTTATAACTTTTCCATAAGTTGGAATAATTTTGTAATATACCACTTAATTTGCTAGGTAGATGGAGCTTTAGCTTTAAATATAAAAAAACAATGGAGGATAAAGCACTTAATAGGAAAATAATAATTATTATTTTAGGAGATTAAAGCAACGATGACATTTTAAGGTGATGCAGTGAACAACTATTGATTTGACGCGGGTATAGCGTCCCGCGCAACTCACGCACACCTCGGCAATGTATACTAAAACACGAGCACGTTTGCTTATTTTTAAAGGTTGTACGAGACAAAATAATTTTATTTTCCTTTAAAACAAAACCTAAGGTTAATTTAGCATTAATAGGCAAGTGGAATTTTAAAGTATGTACATAGTTAATCTAAGTGCTTGCATTGAATTTGCTTGAGTCGGTCCCCTTTGCATATTAAATGTAAATTTCAGTTTTAAGAGAAGTATTTATGATACATTTTTTTTGCTCTGCTATAAAAGTTAACAAATTGTGAAAGAGCAACTGACAAATTAGTCGATAACATGAAGGACCGGGTCACCGAAGATCACCTTCAAATGTTTTGTATTTTAAAAAAAAAATCGAGGTCCCTACCACCAAAATTTCCGATTCGTCAGTGTTAAATCCAAGGCCTACATTTTCCTTTGGTTCCTCGGATTTCTGCCACGGCGGCGATATCGCATTCCTATACAGGATGTTCTAAATGTTATACACACAATATCGCAACATAACTATAAATAGAGGATGTAAAATGTACAAAGGACTCTCCTAGCTATTCGCACAATACACGTATGGAGGCTTGCGAACTGCCGCACACCCTTTCTCGTGTTTTTTTTCCCGTTTGACGTTTATTTCATTTTTTACCGCTACAACTATTCATAGACAAAAACGTACATCCGATTCACCTTTGTACTTACCGAGGTTAAAGAAAAGAAAATACCTAACATAAATACGTATAATAAAAAATAAAAATTTGCGTAAGCCAAAAATAATGTAAGAATATTCAAGGGTCACTTTAACGGATGGTGGTACAGAAGAATAATAAAAAAGTGCCGATTTAGTAAAACCTAAGATAGTTAGTAAACCTTTTAAAGTTAGTTATTAGTTACATTAGGAAAACCTAAGCTAGGTTAATAAAATGGTGTAATATTAAATACAACACCATTTATATTTTTAGTTATTATTTACATAATTTTTATACAATTTTTTATTGTATAAAAACAATATTTAAAAAATGTTAACAGACTTTATCTACTATTTCAAGGAAAAATTTAAAATATCTCGCAACACTATTTTCAACCGTCCCTACTGACATCATTCAGCATCATATTTTTTTTAATAGGATTTTAAAGCAAGCGTGCGTATCAAAAAGTTGATGATCATCGGCGCCCATGGACACCGGCGATCCCGGGGAGATGCTAGTGCGTTGCCGACCTTTTAAAAAGGAGTATATACATACTGACTGTCGCCCGCACCTCCGCCCGTCTGGGCGTTTTCTATCGAGCGATCTCTCTTTCAATAATGATCCCGATCTTATTTTACATTAATTCCAGTCCCGCTGTCAATGCCTTGCGCGATACCACACTCGAATCCAATCACGATATCGATTTCAATCACAATCACAATCCCGCTTTTGTTTCAGATCTATTACCGTGTCGGCTATAATGTAAGTACATAGTTTCACCCGCATCGATTTTATAATAATTATTATACGTTACGTTTCTGATTGTCGTGTTCATTTACCAAGTTCACGCGACCGCTAATAATTACTGTTTCGTTGGTGCAAGTACCGCTACCGTCCACGGCCTGATCCCGATCACGGTACCACTCTCACTTTTGAGCCCCGGGTCGCTTGAAGTCTCGATCCCGGTCAGCAACAACTAACTGTCGATAACCGACCACCCTCTCCGCTAGATTGCTGAATTGAATTTCGTTTTGATACTTTGCGGCTGAGCGAATACTGTGGCACTGTGGTGGGCCGTATACCAGCTCCGTTAATTTAATCCGTATAGCAATATAACATCACAATACTTTTTTTAATTTCATAAATTTTCTGTCAAACCAAATTGAAATCCAAGCATTGGGTATGTTCTTTTTCAGACAATTGTAAAAAAAACACACCCATAACAAACCGATCGAAAAAGACAAATGATTTGTACGAAGGAATAGTTTTCATATATAATTATTTTTCGTTGCTATATAGATAATTTTCGTCTGTGTGTCTTTTTGTTGTGTGACTTTCGTTCTATTGTATCTATACGGGCGGAGATAGGTACTTCTCCACCGTATAGACACAGCATCGGTAAAAATTTACCCCTTTCCGTTAAGGAATCATAATACAAAAAATTGGGCCAAAATTGAAAGAAGGCCACCAATCAATTTAGTCAGTCAATCCAGTAGTCGTTGAGATAGTCCCTTGCAAACAAACAAACAAAATTACAGAGTTTACCTTTTTATATTAGTACAGAAAAATCATACGAAAATATCAGCTTTCTTGACATAAAAATACACACTAACTGATTCTTGGCAGTTTCGCCTATGATAATTTAGGACCAATCCAAATCACCCACACGAAAAAAAACTCAACATCACAAAACCTACAAAACATAAGTGAAATCGGGAACAAAACTATCATACCCTTTGCAAAATTATAAGGAATATGAAAATTAACTAGCTAAGTGCATGTCGGACCATGCCCATTATGGGGTCCCGAAGCCATTATTACAAAGAAATGCACTACAGATGAAACGAGTACATTGTTACACTTTTTCCATGTTTCCTGTATAGAATAGTTATAAGCACCTTAGGCGCTTACAACTAGAAAAACAAGTAGGTATGTCAACTATTACTATTAAACTAGTGTAAACTAAAGTGCATCAGCAAAAGAGCGTATCTTCATAGGACTTACGTCCTTTCGTTGAGAAGCGCAGTTTTTCGGCAATTACTCAAAAACAATATATCCGTTCATATACAAAATAATTTCAGAAATTATTCACATAATCAGAAAAATAGCTTTGAACCTTAAATTGTATTTGAAAGAACTGTAGAAATATGTGCCACACGTTGATGTTAGCTGAAAAAAATTTTTTGAAGTGCCCCTCTAGAAATATTTATTTTTGTTAAATAACTACCAAACTAAATAGCGGCTTGTACAAGACACCTACACTATTAATTTCATTAATTTACGTGTTGTAGTTTGTGAATGAAATGTCTGTGACATACGGACGGACGGGCATGACGAAACTATAAGGGTTCCGTTTTTGCCATTTTAGCTCGGAACCCTAAAAATGTATTGGAACTGAATGGATATCACAAAACTTATAAATATGCGGGAAAAGTTGGGGGCAAGTGTTACTATAGAGTATAGCTTCGGTACCCTACCAGCACTTTTGCAATAACGATAAATTAAAGAAATACTTTATATCAAAAGTTTAATCGTAATAGGATCAGCAGTGAGATTACCTCTTATATTCAAAGGTTTTCAATTTATTATACCAGTAGATATACGTCTATTAGTTTTAAGTTCCATGTAGAACTTCTAAAATATTCCATTTGTTTCTAGTGAACATTTTATTACGTTTTAATGACTGTACTTGTGTTTCTTCACATGAAACTCTTTATCACCGCTGACGTCATGCGTCGTAAGTCAAAGCCGGTGAAAAAAGTTGGAAACTATAGTCACGAAGAAACGGAAAAATGACTATTTATCGTCCGACCACAGCCATTCCAAAAGTTCTCGGAAAATCGACTGTTATCCGTCGAGTCGAGTGTATATGTACGTTTGTGCGAGAGGGACACCGCCGTCCCGTAGCGGCGTCCCTCTCTAGAGCGCGCTGCACGGCGCGTTGATTCAGTGGTGACCTTGTCAAGGTTGTGCATTCGTGTTCTAATAAATTCGCTTTTGATATTACAGATTTTATCTCGCGTTGCGAAAATGAAATAAAAAAATGTACTGTTTCTTATTCGTAACAAATCAAATTTAATGTTGGTTGTACCTACGTATTTCTAATATACATACTTATAAGAACTGAACTTCATAGGGGCAAAATTCCGTAGAATGTACGTATAACTAGCGTGTCTCGTTTGATACATTGAGACGTTTGATACATATGTACGATCTCGTTTTCGTGTAGATGCAACATTGTACAGAGGTATTTACCGACTGGTCAGCGCGTTGCATTCGATTTAGAATATGCCTATTTCTTTCGAATGTTGCCGCGCACAAATTGCCCGACGAGTTAATAAAACTGAGTCAAATTAAGTCACTTATTCCGTGCCGCGGGTAGCGGATTAGGCCTTCTGCCCTGGACGCTGTCTATATACGAGGACGGATCCAGGCTTCGAGTCAGGGAGGTCACATATACGAGGTTCGGTCGGTATTGACCTTAATTTGAGTACAATAGTAAGGCAAAGGTCCAGCTTTGGGATGACCTCACCGTCTGCATCCGCCATTGTCTTTGTACCGGTTACAACCGTCGTCAGCAGACAGCTCGACACCTGTGCTGGGCCAGTGTGCAAGAATTACGTCGAAGCCGTTCGAGCTAGGTATGCTTGTGTAGTGGAACATGTAAACTTGACACACCAACAATATGCCAAAAAACATAAAATGATGCAGAGAAACTGCAGCATAAGTAATTATATATATTCTACTACGTATATTACCTACTTAAGAAATATGTTCACTACAATTACATATTGTTTAAAAAATATTTCTTTTACATATACAAGGAAAATCTTTCATTTGAAACAGGTAAGATTCATCGCGATTGTTCAAATCTCAAAGAAATTCTGATCAAAAAGAAATCAAACCTATGGTATAAAAACATCCCATCCGAGCAGCACCCCATTCATAAACTTTATTTAAATCAATTTTCGTATTCAAAACAGTCATTGCTATTTTAGAAGGCCTGTCTTAGTACAGTCTACTTGTTATAACGTAACGTAATTATAACGTCATTATATTTGGTCTTGATAGTTAAATAGACTGCTAGCATCATAACCTTCTCATTAATTTTGCTGTAGTTAGGTAGAAAAATATTATTCAAAATAACATATGTAGTTTACATACTCACGTACTAATGATTTTTTTATTGTTTATGATACGTGATAGACAATGGAAATTTGATAATTTTTATTTTTTACAACTTGATGCGCATGATATAATATTATAAAACTGTAAAAAGCACAAAGATAAATAGAATTTTGTGAGGGTAATGAACTTGAAATGGGATCGAAACTTGTATTCAGATTCAGGGTCGAAATCAAAAGTGATACAAAACGTGTAATAAGTTATACAAGAGGGTGAAACCCTATATGCAAAAACTATTAATTAAGTTATAATTTTGTTCAAAGTCAATTTCCATATTTTATGCCACACGGCTATTTCCTATTATACAGTTGAACTCTTTACTGGGAAAGGGAAAAATCTCGCTAACTGAAAATCTCTGAAAGCTTTGTATGTACGCCACTGACCTTCTGTTCTGGTACCAGGTCTTGACTTGCGTGTCAGTCAGACCCAACTTGGCGGCCAGCTCCATGCGGTCCTGCACGCTGAGGTATTTCTGCCGCTCGAAGGACTTCTCCAGCGTCTGCAGCTGGTGGTCGGTGAAGGCGGTGCGCGCTTTGCGCTGCTTCTTCGCCAGGCCGGCCGCGTCGCCCCCGCAGCTCTTGGTCGAAACATCGTCTGAATCGTCTTTAACACCTACGAAAGGTAATAAATAACTATATATTAGCATTTCACATGTTTTATTAATTATATTTATATGTTAAGAAGCAAACCCGGAATTTTTTCTAAAGGATATGTCGTATGGCCATTGCAATATCTTTTTTGGATAGTATTTGTGTAAAACCCGTCCGTCTTCTGGGAGCGTCCACGTCTGAAAATGGTAACTATGCCAAATTTCAAGTCGATAGGACCTACAGTTTCGGAGATCTCGTGATGAATCAATCAGTGATTTTTCGCTTGTATATGTATAGATAAATAGTTGTGTTAATACGATATAAAAACCTAGTATTTTGCATAATGAAGGGCATGGTCCATGTTGGTCGCAAGACTCAACTCTGAAATAAAATACAAAATAACGTAATTTTGTTTTTGATTATGGCGTTACCCCGTACGGCAGTGACGTAATTCAAAAATAGATAAATGTTTGTCGATCGCATAAATAGACATGAATCAAAATGTTTTATTTTATTTACCGTATTCTATAGTCGCCCGTTGATGCGCCGAATTTAAACGTGGAAGAACGTCCAGCAAAGTGAGCCTCATACGGGGCACCTACCGAGGGTGGTGATCGCGAAGACATGGTAAAAAGTCGAAAAAATTGTTTTGTCATGGTACGCTTTACAGCCGAAGAAATAAAGATTTCGACTAGTAGCGTGCATAGCATTTCAAACGAACTTTTGGAGATGAAAGAAGTATCTGCGCGCTGGGTCCTTAGAACGCTAACCGATGCACAAAAGCAAACCAGGCTGAATATTCCTCAAGCTTCTTTGGGACTATTACGACAAGACGCTGATAATTTTTGGCTCTATTTACAACCTCAGAAGAGCCGTGGCTTTACCATTACAATACTAAAACAAAATCGTGAAAGTCTATGGCTTGGAAAAGACCATCATCCTCAACCCCTAATAAATTTAAGGAGAGTCGTTCTGCCGGAAAGATCATGGGCTCTTCTTTCTGGGACCGTAAAGGATGGTCATGATAGAACATATCCACTGTGGAGCCACTGTTACGGGCTCTTTGTACGGAGAACAAATAAAAAATTAACATGTTCGCAGTTCACACGTATTAGAAGTGAAACCTTCAGAAATTCAAACTGCAACAGAATGAGACGAATCGGAAAACGAGACGGTAAATGGAGTGGGATGTGATTGGATTGAATGGTAGATGGATCCCAGGAGTGCGATGATTGTATGGTATGTTTATTATACGTAATATTGGTACCAATTTTAGAAGTTATTTTATATCTCATTATTGAAATTTAATGTTTTTAATTTGAACAAATGATAATTACAGGTGCACACAAGAACATATATTTCTTCCTCTCGCATTCTATCTCATGTTATATTTTATCTCATTCTCGCGCAGCCATTCCAATCCATCTCACATTCTATCCCATTCTTTCGCGCGCTAAGTTCTATAAATGTACCTATATGTCTCTTTTTACGGTCGCTTTTTTATTTTATCGAGTTTTAAATCACAACGGTTCTAAAGAAGTTTTAACTTCAAAAAATTGCATAACGAAATTTGAAAGAAACGACGAGGTAAACTAGCGAAAAAAACACAGGCCAGTCGTTGCTATGACTGCAATTCGAGATGTTGGCTTCGAAATACTTGAGCATCCTCCGTATTCGCCCCACATTGCCCCTAGTTATTTTTATCTATTTCCAAGGTAGAAGGAGTGTCTAAAAGGACGGAGATTCAAACATAATGAAGCAGTAGTCATTGTAATAGAGGAATTGTTAGGTGCTCAGGATGAAAAGTTTTTAAAAAAAGAAATTTTAACTTTAGAAGAAATATATTCCAAGTGTTATTGTGTTAAAACCGACTATGCCGAAAAATAAAATAACGTGTAATAAAAGTTATCAGAAACATAGGTACTCATTCTCATTTTTTACATTGATCAATTTTCCTCTGTCAACTTCAACGGCATGACTTTGTTTTTATTTGTGAAAAAAATGACTAGCTGTCTCTTAATAAAATACATAGACAATTTTTTTTTAATATTATTTGCATTTCTTACAATAAAATAAAATTTCTTAAACTGCCCTTTATGTGCCGCTAGTTTACGGAAAACTGAACCTTATTGCTAACCAATTAAGTCCATATATCAATAGTTCACATGCGCTCAGTTTCGGCCCACAGCACAACGCCCGTTTCTGTTTTTATATTTATATATCGCATCACCTCAATCCCGTATTTGACGTAACAATTACGCGCGTGGTAATACGTCTACTTCCGTGCTATAAACTGGGCGATAATTGATCATTTCGTTCAGAAACGTGGTGACCCTATCAAAAAAAAAAAGAACGACACACGCAGCAGGCGCGATCCGAGGAGGCTCCGGCGGCCGAAGCCGCACGGGGGCCGCGGGGCTTCTTGCGGTCGGCGCGCGCTTCCTTCGCTCTAATTTAGGACGACGCGGCGCCGCAGCCTCGAGAGCGACGCTAAATCTTACGCGACACGTTTTTGACAGTAGAGCTATTAAAATATGTAATACCTTTTTCTTAGATATATTTTTGAAATGTAATTCCAGTTTTAGTTTCAAGAAACTTCTATGAAAATGATTCCTGCGCACTAATGGAGCTACTTACGGAAATTGCGTACGGTGAGAAAATGTTCGATTTATTAGTACTGCCACTGTATATTATTAAATAAAGTCGCCCGCCGCGCCGAGTTTCTGCTTGTTTGAGACAATATCAGAAACCACTGTACGGATTCTCGTAAAGTTTTCACCAATCACCTAGAAAGCCTGTAGGTAGTAATTAATGAATATGTAGCATAAATAAGCGACCGGTATGATGCTATTAGTGAATTAAGTACAGAAAAATCATCCCGTCTGAGTGTTTCCGTGGCGCTGATAGTTAAGATTGAACGAAAATAATGTATATGACGGAATAGCTCCTTTAAAAAAAATTATTTGATAGCATATATCTCTCTTTCATTTTTGACCCACGATAACCGTTTTTCACGATTTCCATATCAAATTTGGTCTAAAAGAATGCGTTATTTGAGAAAAGTGTTTTTACATATATAAGAGGGCTGCTATTTGTGTCCGGAATATCAAAAAGAAACAAACATCTATCATTTAATATGGTTTTATTGTTTCTCTGAATGTTCACCACGATGATCGATGCACTTTTGCATACGCTGAAATCAATTTTTATAGCACTATTTCCATTTTGATTGAGGTATCTCCAAAACGTGCATTTTGAACGCATCAACGGCCTCTTCGCGGCTCGAAAAACGTTGACCACGTAATTATTCTTCAAGCTTGGGAATAAATAGAAATTGTGGGGTGCCAAATCGGGGCTGTACGGCGGATGACCCGTAAATTTGATATTTTGGCCTTCCAAAAACCGAGTTGTTTCGGCCGACGTGTGACAGCTACTATCATGATGATGAAGAATGATTCTGCGTGGTCGGTTATTCCTTCTCATCTCTTCAAAGATACCTCTGGCAAACAAATGGTTGTGTACCTCTCCGAATTAACCGTTTTATGATTCTCTAGTGGCACTGTAACCACATGTTACAAAAATTACAAAACACACAAAAAATAGGCAACCGTTTGCTTCAAAGTGCTTTTGGCACGAATCACTTTTGTTGGGTTCGGCTCATCTTGAAACACCCCACACCGTTGACTGTTGTTTAGTTTCGGGGTCATACACATAGATTCATGATTCATCACTTTTGTAGATATTGTAAATAGCTCGTTACGCACTATAATTGTTTTTTTATCATTTTTTGAACCAAGTCGACACCGAGCTTGTTTTTAATCAATGGTCAACGCGGGAATTAACACGATCAATTTTTTTTTACAAACAAAATTTTGATATAATATCTTATGTATTCTCGTCATGCTTATCCCCAGGGACACATTAATCTAGCCATATGTAACCATGACGATCTTGCATTATTAATTCCCGCACAGCATCGATACTTTGTCGTACAACTGATTTAGGGCGACCTTCTTTAAATTCGCCCGTGAACATAGATCGCCCACGGCTAAACTCACTAAACCAGTGATACACAGTGGTTTTCGACGATACTTCATCTCCAAAATTCGAAGTGAGTTAGTTGATCGATGCACTGTTTTTGAGTTAGCCCAAGCCGGAAATTGTAATAAATCATCGCATGAAAATTTTCACAAGTTAATACATCCAATGAGTTTCGTTTTTAAATGTTGTACTTATTTTTAAATATTATTCAGTGGCCAGTTCCGGATACATAAATATCAGCCCTCGTATTCGTTTCCGACCGTTCTTATTTGCACCTAATCCTAAACAAGTCATCGATGTAGAGTATTAAAAAAATATTTTAAAATGTAATGTGTTATTTATAGACTATCTCTGCTTCACCATTTCCCGTGATCGGTAGTTCCTAAGATTATCGCGTCCAAGCATACAAAGTACTCAACCCTACTCTATTACAGTAAAACTTTGACCTTTCCATATTTGCCTTTAGTGCACTCTTGTAAAGGTCAACAACCATTGCTCCCGATCTGCTCCACCGTACCCACACGATCAACCGTACCTACTATACACACTTGCCAAAACTCCATCAACAGATGTCGCCCGATTACAGAAAACCAATGCTAGTTATTCGAATCGCTGGTTATTTGTAAAATACGTTACTGACAGCGGTTATCAGTATACGATCTCAACAATAACGCACATACAACATCGCTTTCTTAGACTGTGCTACATGAAATGTTTTGTTGTGGCGATTGTCTTTCTTCCCTTTAATTCAGCAGCAATGGCCGAGTGGTGCTGAGTGTTGTTTTGAACCGGAAGGTATGTGTTTCGAATCCTGACTATGGGCGAATTGACCGAGACATTTTTAACTGAAGTCATTCGCTCCATACGCCGAAGAACACGTTAAGTCGAGTCGTTGAGACCCGATCACGGACGTAGTTGCTGCATTCGCGACGATTTTAACGGCGCTCGACCTGCCCACAAATGCCTATGCCGCGAGATGCGCAAAAGCCTGACCCAAAAAATACGTTCAATAAGAAACATAATATATCATTGCTTTAATTGAAGAATATGATACTTTTTGAAGTGAAACTTCTAATGCGACTTCCAACAAGGTTGTGTTAAACGTTTAATGCTACCATGAAGGGGGTATGAAAGCACTGTTGCGTTAAACGTTCAACGCTCCTAGGGAGGGGGAATAGAAAGAGACAGAGCGCAAGTGAATGCGTGACACTCGAACGCATGCGCGTAGTATACCTGTTACAGGCCAGCGCGAGCTTTAGCAACGAGTAGCGTCCAATATTTCAACGCAAGAGGGAGAAAGAAAGAAAGATACACAAAGGTAGAAAGTAGGAGAGAGAAAGAGAGTGAGTTTGTAGATCTCGTCTCGCAATTGTTTTTCGCAATTGTAACGTGCAACGAATAACGTAATTTCTACCCCTACCTATTTTTATGTCCACATCACGAAGTTTCACTTCTTCCGCGCGGAGGGACTCCACGCACTATTTTTTTTTCTTCAGAATGATAGACAGCTGGAGCAGGTCGAATAACAATCATTATTAACTTTAGGTCACCATAGACTAAATTGTTTTGCAATTACTAGTTTTAATAGTCTCGTAAGGAAGACGCTATATATGAAAATTAATATATGTGCAGGTTTCTGTGCTGCGCATTTTTATTCGTAGTTACGAATTTAAATTTAAAAGACGTTGACGTTTGATTGCATATTAGCACAAACGTATTGAACTGATAAATATACTGAAACATGTAATATAACAAAGGTACAAAAAGTGACAATTTTTTGACGTGATAACGTCTTATAAATCGATGAACGCTGGCTGCGCGCACGAAAAAGCATGACTCATTGTCGCGTTCCGCCTGAGCCGAGCGTGCGAGCGAGAGCGCGGAACGAGCGATCTCTCTTCCACTCCATCGGCCGATGCATCCGAGTAGAAGAGAGGCAGCGGCCGCACACAACCTACATGTGAACCGTTTCGTCAACTGTTTATAAAGTGAAGTGAAAAGTTAATGTTTATTACAACAACAATTGCGGCAAGTGGTAATAATTCAATTCAATTCATAAAAGTATGCATTTTTTCATCAATGTTTTCTTATGACGTTATCACGTAAAATTATCGCTCGTAAACCGACTTTTTTCTTGTAGGGTTATTTATATTATATTCTATAAAAATAATCGTGTTGGCACCAAACTAAAATATTTTGTGGAAGCCCTACGTGACAAAGTAAATTCAACGCGTGTACAAAGTAGCGGGCATTAGCGCAGCGGAGTGTGCGCCGGCCGCGGTCAGCGCTCGACGCCTGCGCGCTCCTGTTACCTGTTTAACGGCCGTGGAAATGAAACCGTGTGGTGTTTTACAATCATTTATTATCAATATTGACATACAAACGAAACGGACACCTTTTTAGGGTTCCTTACGGAAGTCTATCACAGAGCCTACGCGGTCTGCTTGTCTTCCTTTTAAAAGGCCACATCTTTTGAACCGTAATTAGTTGTCGGCGTTATTATGGCGAATAACTCTAAGAACTAATAAAAAAAGCAACTAAAAGCAAACATTTAAGTGTGTTCCCCACACAAGAAATATGTTTTTCTCTACGTTTTTCCTTGTTCTTCTCTGTTCTTTATAGTAAAAAAAATGTGATACGTATCCAAGCGATTATAGCGCATGCTCCAAAATAAAACATATATATATAATAAGCAAAGTGAGCGTCAACTTTCACAAGGATCTCAAATTGACTAAAAAAAACATTTTTCTTTGCAAAAGCTATACAAAATGTATCGCATTATTTCTAACACTAATTTCTATTATTTCTAACTTAATGGACGATTAAATGAACATCAGCTCTGTCGCCACCGGCCCATTTTTCTCAATGTGATCCTTTCTGGATTCACTACAAGCTTGATCCTATATTCTACTCGTTCAACTTGAACCTGCAATTTTTTCAACACGAATAGTCCACCTGTAGGAGAACGCGCCACGCTACCTCCTTGTAAGCGGCGTTCATTAGAATACGTTTTTATTCAGCGGGTGTTGCCATAACAACAATTTCGGTAGGTTCATTGCCATTTTAATTATCAAATGGTTTAAAATTGTATTAATCCAAAATTAGGTGTTCTTTTTTGTGTTCTCCGACATAATGTTTGATTAAATAATTATTTTATAACAATCAATCTCTATGCATTATTTCTAAATTATTTTTAATTTGCCCAATCGTTGAATTCGCGATCGTATTGACTGGTTTGGCGGGATGTTCTTAAATAGCTCATTCTTAAAACAAATCTGAGATATTTTACGACTTACGTTTTAAGATTGTAGCACGTTAGACAGAATTTACACAGTCGTTTGTTGATTAAAATGGAAATTTATTGATAATTATTTAGCTGGACATTAAAAAAATAACATTTAAAATAGTTGTTTATAGTTTTGTTTAATGGTCTATAAAAAAAGAAAGATTTAGGCGGTTTTGTCGATTAAACGCTAGTTTATCGTTCTGAGATTTGTTAAACTAAAGTCGTCCATTAAAATCTCCAATTTATCGTTTCTCTGTTCATTCATAATTGTTCTGGATTTTCGGAAAACGACCTTTAAAAATACATCAACTTTTTAATTTCATCGGTTGAACGAGAACATGATAGTGATTTAATATTCAACGCATACATTAAATAATTTCTATTATTGTGGATGATTTTCTTCTTAATAGAAATTTAAACAAATCTCCGACCTTTTATTAAAATTACAAGTTCGTCAAGAAAAAGGCCACCTCCGAATTAGCTACAAAAAAAAATCCAACCCAATCAATTTCAAACAGGCCATCTTCGTACAAATATTACCTAACCGATCACAATTCGTAGTGTTGTCGAACGTTTCAATTATTTCGATATATCACATTCTCTATCGACATGTGGGTAGACGACGATAATTCTACGATTTTCGTGGAAATAAACGCTACTGATTTTTTAATGGGCCCCCCTTTTTTTTTCGTGGCCGCGCGTAATTATACGGCGAGGCCGGTCAAGTTAGGGCCGCCGCCGCTCGCGTTTGTTTAATTTTATTGTGATAAGCCGCAGCTGCCCCCTGTCGGTGTTGCTCGACCGTGAAAATTACAATCACGAGCCCGGTAGCGCGACGCTAAAAATAATTACCGTTTGGCCGTTCGACGTGCGGGCGCATTCGACATTTTGATACTCAACACCTCGCATTACAAGGAAACCTCAAGAGGCTGTCGATATGACGTTTTAGAGTTGATGTCGATTAGTCACATGTTATACGGCGTTTATAAACCTTAGCCGATATTTCTGTGATATATCGTTATCAGTGAAACTTTTGCATGTGATAGATCATCTTAGTTTACAGGTGGTAATCATATATTATATATATATATATATATATAGATATAAAGATTGTTACGTAAATTTGTATAATTTGTATATTTTTTTCTCGTGTATTTCATTGTTGTTTTAAACGTATAGTAAGTAAAAACCGACAATACTTAATAACTAAATTTCGGAGCAGAGCACTTACTTGTGGATTGCCGGTTTTTATAAGCATTTTTATGTTTTAGGTACATAAGCTATAAGAAAATATGTGTTTTAAAATAAATGGACTAACGTAGTGCGAAAGGCAATTTATAAAATATTTTGACCACTGATGAATTCAAAGAATTTTTAAATGATACTAAAATTGGTCACATATTTAGAAATAATTTCCGGTTTTGATTAAATTGATTTTGATTTTCTACAAAACGTTTCGCAAATGTATTGCTGTTATTATCAACAAAACATTAGTTTTCACTCTTTTCATTAGTATATTTAAACATTGTTTTGACATACATTAATTTTTTAAGCTTCCCAAAGTGCAACATAAAATGATTCACAAACTTACGGAAATTATTATAATAAATTTAAAGCAATATTAAATAAGGGTTAAAAGATGTTGTTCGCGTATTTTTATTGTGTAATAATTACGATAATACATATTTTCTTGTGTAATAATGATAATAATTTATGTGCAAAATATTTCTTAAGTCGTTCAGATTTTTTGAGTTTAGTATTTCAGAACGCCCCCACTAAAAATGACATGTAACAATTTGTAATTTGTAAAAATAGAAAGGGAAAGAGAGAGGTTATCATGATATAGTTTACGAAATCGAAAGCTACAGAACATCGTAAATGTGGTACATATACTCTTAAAAAGCGTATTTGTTTAATTTACGTAAACGATTATGTAAAAATCAGATATAGAATATGTAATGATTTTCCTGCAACAGCTCATATTTTTTGCATGCGCGCGTGGCGACCAACGAAGTGGAATCTGCATTGAGATTAAATTGCGAGATGAGAATTTGCCTAGTTCCGTTTCGGATTATACTGATATGAAAGTATACTTAAATAATATTTATATATACATATTCTATTTAGACAATTCCTAAAATATTAAACGACTATTTCGCCGCCCGCGGCTTCACCCGTGTGGATATAGAACGTGTTCCTTCGTCTTTCATGTGGAAAGACCCGATATCAATATCAATTTCGTTCTCACTTTCGATTCTGGTCCTAGTACAGTTCTTGATACCGATCCCGGTCACGCTCTTGATCCTTATCCCTGTCTCATTTCATACCTATACTTTTCATGGTCCGATCTGTACGTAATTAGGACTAATGCGTGTGACAAAATAAAATATAGGCTATATACTTTGGGATAGTGTAGTTTTAGTACGTGTTAAAGACTTTTATAGATCACTGCTTCTATTAGTGTCTGGTAGTCTCCACCTACTCCCCTACACCCCATCGCAGATAATTTTTTTTCCTAATATCTTATTCAATGAAATAACGCATATATTCAGCCCCAAGACAAATTTTATCTACCCGTGAAAATCACAATAGCAATCGTTCAGTGATTTCAGAAACGTGCGCGAACAGACAGACAGACGCAAAATTAAAAATCATTATTTTTCTTATATTCAATTTCTCTTAGCGCTACCTCTTCATTTTCCATACATACTTTCAATATACAGACGCACCGGGTTTTATAGTATTATTATTTATATGTATGTAGATTACTGAGAATCTTAGCAAATACACTAAATGTCGATTGCAAAATCGACATAATGCATGTGGTCGGAGCGTGCGAATCACGTCAATTCTTTTTTTCTCGACCCAATTAGCTTCAGTTTAATAACGATTGTGAATCGACGTTAATCGTAATAATGTTTTATATAATGTCCGGATGTGCACAACTGTTTATGTTTAGAAAGTCCAACCGGACGTTAATCGCATTACATTGTTATAGTCCAATTCAAGAAATAACAGAATTGAATGTTATTCTGAAGATATTGATTGATACATATGAAAAAAATATTTAACAAATAACAATATTCTCGGAATTCGGGATACATAGTTACAAATTATAATGCAACTGAATATTTGACGATGACGAAAATGAGATCGACAAACCGCCGGATATGAAGCCGGCGGCTTTTTATGCTATGATAAGGTATCGTCAGAAATGCTGAAGGAAGGCAAAAGAATAGTAGAGTACCTGATATTCCAACTTTTTCGTTAATGCTGAAAAACGGTAAGGTACCTAATAATTGATGCGAAGCCGTTATTATGCATCCCTTTAAAGAGAAAAGCTCACGGTAGGCTTAGCAAAAATTTCCGCCCTTGTAAGTCTCCGCGGTCGATGGCAAATTGTATGTAAAAACCATAATTTAAAGGGTATTTGGACACGAGATGTGTGCAATCGATTTTTTTCCTGTGAAACCTCACAAATAACTGCTAAAAGATACAGTCGTATAATAATACTTACGTGAATGAATCGCTCACCTTTTTATTTGTTATGATTTTTCTTAAATTAATAAACGTCATACTATCCATTATTACGTTTTACGTCGATAATTTATCCAAATTTAAAACAAATAAACAGGGAATTGATAAAGTAAAATAGATGAAATGTTCTCGCCTTGTATTATCGTTATATTTAACGATATAAAATGATGGAGCGTTCTCAACTATTTAAGAAATGAAATTAGCCCAAATTGTACAAATAGTTTATATAATAATATCTTATTATTGTCAAGTAGTGCGTGAATTCAGCACAAATTACGTGTCGCGTTAAAATAATTTTATACAACATACAAAAATTACAGTCAAATCACAAAATATAAGAAACACGCCAAAATATTGATTCCTCTGCAAGGTGCTGAAACTTTGATACGTCGACATGTGAAAATTCAAGAAATGATATCGAATCGAATTAATAGTTAGAAACAAAATTTTAAATACTGCAGGTTTGGTTGCATCGCAGTGGGGCAAGTTCAAAAATTTGTTCTAAACTTATTCCATGTTAATGCTATGCTACATATTTATAAAACAATTTCTCTCTGTGTCTGTCTCTCGATTTGCGCATATATCTCGAGAACCACAGGTCCGATTTAATCTGTACTTTTCTTAGTAGGTACAGATATATATTTTCTAGCCAGGTTTTAGTACACCCTAGTTTTACTTGCGGCTTCGTTCACGTGTACATAGAATTCCTTCCTTTTTTTATTCTGACTGGTTACCGGTAATGGTATATTTTCAAATGAGGATTGAGTTGAAAATCGGTCCGTTCTTAGAATTGTAAACAGTACCGTGATCGGAATCAAGAATGAAAACGAGATCACATAATAAAATAGTATACTACGTCTGTTTTCGGTGTAAGAGTGCGTTTCCTCTGGGATGATTTAGTCGAAATCGAATCTGGGGCGGAACAGGAAACGGGATTGCAAATGAGGTCGAGAACGAAACAGAATTAAGAGGGACCCGAATCGGGATCACGATTGACCGATATGAAAGATGAGGGAATACGCTCTATGTCCGCGCGGGTGCAGCCGGAAGCGAGAACTAGTCTTTAATGACTTTAAGTGCGACGGTAATGACTCATAAAAACGTCTCACATTACATCAATTTGCGTACAACAAATCATCGCAATACCATGCACAGACGGCGGCTCGGCTTCCGCGGCCGGCCGGCGGGCGGCGGCCGGCCGATAATTATTATGTCCCCAAACGAAGTGGTCGTAATGGCCGGTGGTTTTTTTTCGCGTGCCACGGAACAGTCGTGTATGATCCGTGCGTTAAATGCAAATAGGTTGTATAACAGCGAGAGCGCCGCTAATGCCTTTATAATCGACACGCCGTTCGAGCTCCTTGCAAGCGAACACGTAATTTCGCCAAGTTAGAATGTTTATCTTTTAGAATTTCGGGTCTTATTAAAGGCTAAGCGTAAAACATGGGTACGGCCTTGGGTCGAGGTTGTTAAAAAAAAAACATAAGAATTTATAGAGTCGTTGTCCTCTTGCAGCTCATAGACGTGCGGTGTTTTTTTTACCGAATTCAAAAAAAGGATGTGTTGCAAACCAATACGATTCTCGTTAATAATTTTCTGATCCTAATTCATTTCTACGTTTGCTATAAACGCATATATTCAAATGTAATGCATATGGTTTCTACGAATACAATTTTAGCGAGAACGAAATGTAAATAGGGTTTAATTTGTAAAAATATTAATCCACACTATTTTAGCGAGAACGAAACGAACGAATAGGGTTTAATTTGTAAAAATATTAATCCACACTAGAACCAGTGAACGGCATAACACACAGAATCAGTAATTTGAAGTGGCAACGGCATAGAGCACATCGCCCGTAGAACCGATATTCGCTGGGAAAGAAAGGTTGTCCAGTAGCGACCACAAACTAGATGTAGCAGCCTAGGACGATCTTCCGCTAGTTTGGACTGACGACCTGACCTGGATCGCGGACCTACGTTGATTACATGGCCCAATATCGTAGGTCACGAAACGAAAATTTAAAACAGAAGCCTAATACCAGCTGTGGACGTTCAACGGTTGAACATAATACTTTATAACTAGCTTATAGAAATAAGACGTAAATAGATATTAAGAAGTTTTCGAGTTGCCTACGAATGTCAGCTAAACGCAATTATGGTCCAAGTACAAGCACGATCTTTAGCGCAGCGCTAACCTTGACGGCGAATAAATTTTGATCTGTTTGACGGAAAAAAAATCAAAGGTGAAAAAGCAGGGCGAACGGTATTTTGAAGATTTAAAGAAACGTAATCAAATTATATAGTTAGTAAATATTTCTGCATGCATGTATACAGACATTTTTAACCAAAGGCTATCCTACACTTTCGCTAATCGGTTAATATTCGTTATACATGTGAATTAGAGTACATCGTGCATCTTCCAGAGCATGTCTACCTGAAAAAAAGCCTGTGCTAGTTTGCGCATGGGGTACACAGGCACGCGAATGCGGAGTCCTCGAGTTGCTGTTTGTCCCAGTCACTACTCCTTCGAGAGATAGCAGTATCCTTCTACCCTAACCTTTCCACCTCAAAATCGCTTCGACCTCTTATGCTTCCTAATCCCCATCACTTCTACTCCCTCTAAAATTCACAAAATTTGATGTTCGCTGAAATTAAAAAATGATTACCCTCCTGGGGTAATATTTTTTTAATTATTTAATTAATTAATCTCTGGCATTGCCAGAGATTTCCTCTCTGGGCTTGTTATCCCTCGGTTCTACGAGGTTGGCTATCTATCACGCTTACTTCCCGGAGGAGCGAAACGCAGCTTAGAGAAGTCCAGTTTGGTACTTTGAATGTGTGTGGAGATATGGATGATAAAATTGATGATGTCTGCGAACTAATGAAAGATAAGCGAAATTTTATGCGTGAATGCGACTCGAAGAAAAGGCAGTGGTGGGGCCATCAAATGCGGATCCTTCGAGACATATTGGTTTGGTGTTGACCAGAGCCAACGAAGATGCTGATGTGTTGGCTTATATTTATTACTTCTTTTGAGATGTTTCACAAGCAAAACTGTCTGAACATAAATACCTATTTAGTAAACGCTTGTGGTTAGTGCTTGATGTATAGTTTCCCTTCTGTTTAAGATGAGTTCACATACTGCATGTTGTTCCAAATAGTGGTACGTCTGTTTTTACTGAACATGTTAGAATCTAAATTCTGATGAACAGTGCACCTGAGAACTTCCCCTATATTCAAAATTCTACTTGAGAAGGAAATCAAATCTTTACAATGAATGTTATTAACCATATTACAATACACAATAAAGAAGATACAATTTTACTATTTGTATTTATTACATTATATGAAAGAAAGCAATATCAAATAAACACATTGATAAGCACATAGCGATTCATCAAATAACATTTTATCGTTCTTGCCGTAGTATGTTACTGTTAAATGAGATTATTTTATTGATATCATGAGTGTACATGCGTGTGAGGCGGGGGATGGAGTTTATGCGCACGGTGCGTATATTGTTGTAAAGCATATAACAATTATAATAAAAGATAAATTATTCAAAATTTCAATTAACTATTCGAACATTCAATTAAAATGAAAAATATAATATTTCTAAAGTATACTTTCTAATTGGGTTTTACCTCGATTTTTCAGTAATTTCATGTGAAAAAAATTTATAACTATCAAAAGCCTAGAGATACGGTAATAGATGTAAGGACCTTTTTGTCCAAGATAGTTCGAAATGTATACAAAAAAAAAAATTGATGAGAATAAATTATTTTTTGCAGCTTTGTTTGCTTTAAGTAATTTGAACAACAACGTCATTAGATATCAACTGTTATATTATAGTCGTAAAGAACCTCCTTGACATCATGAAAATAAATTAGGACTACGAATTTATTTTCCGAGCAAATGCGCCAGTATCTATGCCTGCTCTATATGCCCATTTATCACCATGGTTTAATGTAATGTTTAAAGGGGTTTTTCAAATTCAATTTTTCTTTTAAAATTCAAATTTTATTTAGCATAAACATATTGGCTTATTGCAATCCTTATGAGACGATTTTGTTTTGTAATACTCTTGACGTACTAAGTTGAAATGCTATCGATACTCTATCGAAACGAAACGATATCGATACTGGATGATCCAGTTTTGAAGACAATGCATTCACTTCAGAGCCATGAGCTCACTGCCGCAGTAGGAATCTCCTAGTTTATTTATGTCATTTATTATTATTATTAATTATTTATATAAACTGTAAACGGTTGACAGCTACGGCTCAAAACGACGTATATTGTTCAATTTTAATAACCATCGCTTCTTAAATAAGAGTCCCATTAGAAATTGTCGTTCGACTAAACAATAAATTATTCTACGCTATAAAAAAGTGAGTACATTAATTTGTTACTTACGACCGATCGTCCATATAAAACAAAAAAAAAATGTAATAATCAATCGTTACCGGCCAATAGTAAATATTAAAATGTTTAATTAATTGGCCCGAAATAGATCGTAATACCTAACCGGCAAGTAATTTACAACACCAAATGTATGCAGGACATGATCGCTAAACCTCGATTTGGTAAATGTGCCTCGAACAAGTCGTTAAGCGTAATGGCTGACTAAATACTCGAGTTTCCAGCACGCTAATACGCATATTTATTGCAGTTTGTCACACGACCGGACGATGTTTAAATAAACAACTTGTTCGAATTTAATTAATGCGGTTAATCAACGATTAAGAGCGCCAATTTCAGACAATCTCGACAATATCAAAGCGCGCGCGCGGAGGCGCCGACCTGCCTGCGGCGGCAATAGCACGATTGTCGATCGCCGAAATATGATTTCTGAAATAGCCGCATATGTCGTATACATTGTTATATGATTTTTAATATGTCGTGGTGGTTTATTGCTAGAAAAGTATTTTGTTATTAATCTGAGCGAATTAGCACTTTTTAAAAGGAGAGTGTAAGGTTAGAAGGTCAGCTCAATTTTTGATATTTTTTTCTGAAATCAATAGGTGGATTTGAACTCGTGTTTTTGTAATATTTGGTTCAGCGTCATTGGTGAAATTGTTACTTGTTTAACTGCCAATTTCATCCGCAAAACTAAACACTGAATTGAAATTTAGCTTTCAATAATGCTTAGTTACGGTTCGAAAAATAACTTGATCTATAAGCACATCAGCTTTTTACTTTCTATATAATTAAAATACGTTTTGATAAGATCCATTGTGTTAGACAGACAGGCCGTGTGATAACAACCATGTGACAAAAACTAAGAGTGTCGGTCGAGTACATAACAATAAAAAATTAAATCAGTGTGAGGTTTCCATGTATCAGACTTTTGCCCCAAAGGCGCACTATTATATATTCCCATTAGAACTCGTGATTGTACATTTCCTGCGGCTTTGAAAATAACGGTCATCCTAGTTTGAAATTTGAAGTTCACCTGGTATTCCAGGTCTCAGAATTTTATATTAATACAATTGCATTAGCACTGGGATCTCTAGAAGTAGCCTATCCAATAGGACGCTTGCTTCGCACACAAAAGCTTATATGCGTTCGATGCACAATGAACCACATTTTCGTACCCGTTAGCTCGACTAATCCTCCTACACTCATACCACAGGAGAGATTGGGGGAACATGAGAAAGAAAGAAGTGGAGAAGAGGAAATCTCTCCACGTCAATGAAGGATACAAATCATAACAAAATGTATAGGTAACGTAATCTACGTGTCTTATTTGATATACATGCGACTGATAACTATAGTCTAGGCAAACCAAACTAATGAATTCAAAGCACTCAAATAGAAAAAAATATATTTTAATGCTCATGCATTTTATTTTTATAGTGCAGCACTAAAGCAATGGAAATCGTTTTATTGGAGTGTTATTTAATTTCGCCCCTGCCTATCCAGCACTCAATTGCTTTTATACTAACGATAGTAGATAACACAACGTTTATATAGAGATATAGAGAAATATAGTTAACATGTGTTTCCTCAAGGTTTTTTTTTAGTCAGGAGATAATGTAAAAAATATTCTTATGGCTGAACAATTATTTTTATTTCTTTTATTTAGAAATAACTATCTACATCTTCTTATAAATTCTCTAAGGGCAAACGAGCATACAAGTTTCCAAAGATTAGGTGGTCACCAGTGCATTGCCGTCCTCTTGAGTAGGAGTAGGGTATTACATCGACGGGAAGTGGATTAATGGACGCGGAAGGGGTTTGATGGAGCGGAAGTGGACCGATAGAGAGGGGAGTGGAGTGATGAACGGAGAGCCACCGGAACTCTCACTCATTGGACGAAATACACCAGCAGAAACTGTTACTTTACGTTTTTATTCTGTATTGAATGTGTTATCTCACTGGTCGAACTGGGCCTTTTTCTTGCTATAGCCTAATTGACCATAGCATGCCTCTACCTCGTGTACTTAATGACCACACTATGGAGAATTCTCCTATAATACATATAATTAATAATTCTTTATGTATTATAGCAGATCATCGGCACACTAACACAGGTTATCACATACTAACCAGTTCTTCTCAATTTTTCCACTGTTTCGACTATTTTTTAGATTAATTTTTATTAGTACTTTAATAGTTTAATTTAGTTAAATTTTCAATTATAATTTTTATAAAACGCCGATAGCAATAATAACACATTTTTTCATTTATTTCATCATATTGATTGAGTATTAAAACGGCCATTATTTTTCATCGAAACCTCGCTATCGATGCGATAAAAATTTGATGTTTAAATTTATTTCACAGTTCCTTTATGACATTTTACTTTAACAAAATAGAACAATATAGTTGTGTAAAATATACACAATATACACACACATCCTTCCGATATCATATTCCAAATACCTTTTATCATTAATGATTGATAAATTAAAAGAAAATGCGGAACCGCAACACCGTAAAGTATCGATTTACCGTTCGAAGCAATAAGCATCTAAATTATACCCAGTAATAATCGATATCCGTGGGCGCGATCCGATTGCGGGCGGACAGCTATAGGCACTCAGTAAAGTAACCTTGTCAACTACTAATTACCGAGCCTTTCAAATAGCGATGTATCGATAACGTAGGCTTACATTGATAATTGATTTGCGGTAACCGTGCTAAGCTAGTGTTGTTTGTCGAATAGCGTTGCACAAGAGTATCTGTGTCCACTAGATCATGAATTAGCTCGTAGTTATTCCGCAATAATGGAGCGTTCATTCAAATCCAGTCTTAAGTGGCTCTCCAGACACTGACACTATTTGTGTGTGACGAGATAAGACATAAAACAGCAGAAACAAATTAAGAAGAACAAAAGTTTCATGTTTTGAGCATGCTGTATTTTTATATTTACACATAATATATCATATAATAAAAATTTTAAATAAAACATTCACCGGTGCCATTTAACAGTGCATTCGGTAAGCAAATCAAGAACAGTACTGGGATAGAGATCACAACTGACAGTGAAATCGTTGGATATAATACATAATTGAATTAAGCCTATTATAATACAAACAGCAGACAGCGTTTTATAAGTAAATATATCAATCTTAAAAAATTTAGTACCGATAATGATTACAATTTAAACAATTTACATGTATAACAAATTTTTGTTAACTGATAAAAGAAAACTTATAAATTTTTATTCTCCATTATTTTAAAAAACAAAATCATATTAATTCATATATTTATTACAACATATATAATATATCCAAGCAGACAAATGAGTAAAGCAGTCAAATACATAAAAATCAGCATTCATCTTTAAAATTTAAATATATATATACATATAAGCTTAAAAACATGTGATAAAAACAGATACAAAATGTGATCAGAAACGAGGATATCAACAGAAGAACCAGAGTAACCGATATAGCTTGAAGAATCAGCAAGTTGAAGTGGCAACGGGCAAGCTACATCGCTCGTAGAATCGACAACCGGTGCCTGGGAAAGTAATATTCTAGAGTGACGACCACTAAACGAAGGTCAAGGCCTCGGACTTCTTTACCAGGCGCATTGAAGGCCAGCAAAGCTCGCGGGTCACATTTGGTTGCAGGTGCTCTGAGATCTTTCATTGTGGAACTTTACGAGGGCTGCTGTTTATGTATCCGGAACTGGCCACATATAGAACGATATTTAAAAAGTATTACAACATTTAAAAATGGAACTCCTAAGCTGTAACAGTTACAGTCAATTTTTCACCATGGATTTAATTCGCGAAAATTTTTGTGTTGTGATTTATTACGATTTTCGGCGTGGACTGACTCAAAAATAGCTAACAATAAAACAATAAAAATCATAAAAGTTTGCGTTAGAAAGTTGAAAATAATTTCGTCAATATTAATATGAAAAAAATTAAGGCCAAAAATATAGGTTCAGGGAAAAGGTTTTTTTGTGTTTTATATACAAATTCGATATAATTTTTCATCACATTTTACTTAAATTTATTTATAATATATATATAGTGACATATATATATATATATATATATATATATATATATATATATATATATATATATATATATATATATATATATATATTTATAAGTTGTTGAACAAAGTGGCATATATATATATATATATATATATATATATATATATATATATATATATATATATATATATAGACGCCACTTTGTTCAACAACTTATTGCCATTTTATAGGTAGTGACATAATTGTGTAAAAATTTTGAGACTTCTGATCAAAAAAACTGTTTGAAGAAAGTAGTTTTGACAGACCTCTCTCGATGTTAATCTAACACTACCTAAAGAATTATGAAGAAATCGAAACAGGTGGAGATATTAAGTCGCAACATCAGGGCTATGTGGTAGACGCATTAACATTTCCCAATGAAACTCTCAATATTTGCTGAATGGGTCAAGATATGAGTCGTCTGATGTCATCAAGGTGAAAAACCACACCTATTCTGTTGATGAATTCCGGTCGTTTTTTCTCTACTTCTTGCTTGAGTATCATCAGCTGTTGGTAGTAGAGATCCAAATTGACGGTTTTGTCTGGCGATAAAAGCTCATAATAAATAATGCCCTTCCAATCCCACCAAACACATGGCATCAACTTATTGCGAGTTAGTCTGGGTTTCACTATAGTTCGTAGAGCTTGTTTGCCTTTTGACCGCGATTTTTTCACACGTCTTGTCGTAGGTAAACCATTATTCACCACCAGTGATCAATCTATTCAAAAACGGTTCGGTTTCATTAAGTTTCAATAGAGAATCACAAATGAGTACACGATTTATTAGATTTGTTTCAGTGAGCACGTGTGAGATACAAGCATCGAGATTTTTTGTATATCCAGCTTTTTTCGAAGGGGGCAAATTGTTTTGTGGTCAGTTCCCAGCACTTCAACTATGTCGTCAGAACTAATATACCGATCTTGGTCCACTTTTTCCAAAAGAACATCGACTTTATCCGTAACAGCTTGATTACAGCGAAGTTCACCTTTGACATGAAAGTCATCAGATTGAAAATATTTGAACAAGTTTTGTGCTACTCTAATAGACACTGCATTAGGTCTATAAAAGCCATAATTTGTTTTCGGCGCTTGTGCCGCATTTTTCCCTTTTTTATAATAAGACTTCAATATGTATCGAACCTCTACGTTAGATATACTCATTTTGATAGACAGAAAAAAAATAGAAAAACGACAGGATGCCGTTTTTACTTTTTTTTTTAAATTACGTTATATTTAATGGTATCAAAACTAACCAGATGCAAACAGTACAACCAAAAAGATTTTACTGCATCTGCATGATCTTTACTTATCAAATACGAAAAAACTTTATCCCCGACCTAATATTTTTTTTGTGTAAAATCGCTACAGTCATTACATTTATATAGAACACGTGACATTATTGAAGTATTAGAAACAAGTAAAGGTGTTTTCGTCATTCACGCTTGACAGATAAATTTGCGATAACCGCATCATACTGTAAGTGATACAGAAGTACTTTAAAGCAACACCCCAAAGAGTTATTTTAATTTTCTTTGATAGTGCATTTTTTCATTAATTCGGTCAACACTGATGTAACAGAGAAAATGATTAATAACGAACGGATAACGCCCAGTTGGGGCCGAAGACGGCGCTGTGCTGGCCGGCCAGATGTCGCGACAGACCTCAAGAGACTGCCGAATGAGTGTGGAAATCTAACGTATACAAACATATTGATCCGTTTTAAAGTGCTGTTAATTATTTGGTAACATCGACAACCCTTCTGTCGTGTTAAACCTATAAAATGGATGAATATCGTCTCGTCAAAAATCTTAGTACTTGGATTAGATGCAAGTTCGAAAGTGCATTTTAGTAACTAAAATATCAAATCGGACTTGTTTGACGCAGTGCATTATTACCTCATATGTTTATCAGCTACCGACAGATGCATCCCTACTCATAAACCGCAATAACGTGACTTCATAATTAACCATTTTTATTAAATATTAATAAAATTTTATAACGCAAGAAAACTGGACAATACTTGATACTCACTCCCGAGCAGGCGGTTCGAGTTATGGTCACTGTATTTTATCTACTGTTTATTCATTAGATGATAACCAGTTCCCCGTATATATCAATAACGTTCGCCGTGTCTTCGACGCTATCATCGCATTCATCGATCATTTAAAAGTGCGATTCGGACGTTCGCGTCGAGGGTTCTGTACTACCACGCATTGTACATACATATTCACCAAAAAAATCGAAAGTTCGAAATTCAACGCTTGTGTATAGTAGCTACCGAGTTTGCGATAGAGAAGAAACGCAAAAACGTTGGAAAAAAATTGCTTAACCTACCTGATATGGTTCAAAGATACAACAGCTCTTTATGGATCGGACAGACGGACGGATGGACAAACAGAGGGCATAGAATGATTATGGCATAATTTTTCACAAAAAAAAAACACTTTTACGGTTAATTCTAGTCAAAATTCGTATTAAAACTGAATTTATGTAAAGTTAATTTAAAAGAAGTCCATGGAAGAAACCTTAACAACAACACCGGATGTTCAATTTATTTAATTTACATTGTATAATGATGCTTAACTGTTTTTAGATGAATTTTGAAATATTGCTGATATAATATTATATTTTATCAAAAATTTTATAGGACCTATTTAAAATTTCTTGAGTGGTCTAACCCCGATTGAAGGCTTTAGAAACTAAAGTTCAGAATAAAATGTCGTTACATATCATTAGCTGTAATGGAAGAAAAGATGTACGTTATTAGACTTGCAACATTTTATTGTTTAACATTAGAATACGTGCTCGCTTGTATCAAACCACAGAACAGGGTGGCTTCGAAGGGCTCAGGGCTATGCATCAGGATACGCTCTCAGGTTGATGTAAAATGGACGACACGAAACACTATACTACAGTGTTTACCAGTTCGTTCTTTCGATCCATCAGCCGTCCATTGCTGGTCTTCTACCAGGCCATCAGCTGACCTGCTCTGCGATGTTCGACTCGTGGCTGCCGATCAGCACCTCTGCTTCCCCAACGGCCATCGACTCTACGAGCGATGTGGCCTACCCATTTCCACTTCAACTTGTCGATTCTGTGAGCTTTGTCGGTCATTCTCTGTGACAAATCTGAAATAAAGAAGTCCATAGAAGAACCATTCTTCTATGGACTTCTTTATTTCAGATTTTATCTCTTACGAGAAGTAGTATATAGTATGTATACGTGTAGCGATAAAAATAACCCTCTACGTAAAAAATAAACTCCTATCGTTTTATTTGTATATCATATATACCTGCCGTTAGATATACACAGAACAAAAAAATGGTTTATTCGTGTCAAGAAATTGTTTTGAAATTCTGTCAATATCTTGAATAAAGTATAAAATTTCTTGACTCGAGTCAAATCTTCTTGAACCAGGAAAATGTTACTTCATTTAAAATAGTTCTTTTTTATTAAATACTATGAATTCAAAAAAAAATTCTCGGCTCAAGAATGTTTATTTTTAACCGATAATTCCTTCTTTTCTGTATATTATTACGAACAAAAATCTCAAATATATTTTTTAAAGTTGTAATAAAAGGCAATAATATGACACAATATCGGTAAACAAACAAGCGAAATATTTTTTTTCTTCCATATGATTCGAAACGACCGTATATGAAAATTATTGTATGCAAATTAACTTAACTGAGAACATCGATTGTTATGTAATAAAATTTCACAGCTGGTATCGATAATCATTAAAAAAATACTTAAGCGCAACGATCACATTATCATACGACGTCGCCTCGTTTACGATTAAAATATTGTTTAAATCAAATAGAGCTTAAAGATTTATGTGACATCTGTGAATTCCCAAACTTTTCATTCGTTAACTTTTTATGAACAAGAATGAATGGAACCGTCTAATTTATTTGCAGATTCGCTGTAGATGTACATAAAATACAAGTTGGAATATAAATTTATTGTATTTCTCAACTTGTATTAATGGAGTTTATTATAATGTTTGACAGTTTGATTAAATGACGCATTTTAAGCGGGAAACAATTTTAAAGGACTGACAAATTTTACATTATTACTAAACGTTAGAAAATACAAAAAAATATATTGACCAAGGCGTGTGTCCGCCAAGTTCTAGGAAGATGAGTGGGCGTACGCTGTCTACTGACGCGAATCATTTGATGCTCAATTCAATTCACAATTGTGTTCTATTGTACTTTACTGAAATTCATTATTAGACTCTTGCCTGCTACATGCGGTAACATGCAGCATGTTATTTTGAATAAGGTACTTTCAAATGTATTTTAAGGTTATCTCTATGTTTAAACCATCTTCGGCATTGTTCATAAAACCACATTTTTTGGGATATAATTAAAAAGCTATCTTAGCTGCCTTTATTTTTGTTGTTAATAATGTACATCGATATAATTTGGTATGACGTCAAGATGCTAGCAATCTCGGTCGAAACAAACATATATAGTTCCACCTGTTCGGCTAGAATTGCCGTTTTTAAATATTGTACTTTATACGATGTTAAAATTGATTATTAGGCGCTTGCCTACGACATGCAGCGACATGAAGCATGCAGACAGGAGTCAGTATGATATTAGAGGATCGCATACTGCACGTTGCAGACAAGCGTCTCTATTGTGTCATTTTTACAACAGAGGTTTTAACACACCCTTTAAGTACTCATAAAGATTTTCAGTGTATCTTAAAAGTCATTGAACGTAAATTTACTACATGAGATATATGTTAAATTAATAAATACAATAAAATAATTAATCTATTGAAGTTAAGTAACAATAAGTTACTAACCCAAAAATTAATAGAATTTTCACTCTATTAAATTTCATGTATATGTTAAGATTCGAGAGAATACCCAGCTTTTTTTTTCAATGATTTATCCAATAATTTTCTAAGGAACCATCCGATTTCGATGAGTTTTGTGGTGCCATTATAGATTTTGAAATAGGTGCATGAAACAATTCCGAAATTTACTTTTTATTTTTGGAATGAGTGTTTGGTTCATTTACAACATACTAAACTATTCGCTGTCAAATTGAGACCCACAGTGTCGATCAGAAATCTCCTTGCAATGATTCAAAAATGATATACTTAAAATATAGACATACACACCCACGTAGACACTGTACATATAGTCCGCCGGAATCCCTTCGAAAATAACCAACCTATACAAAATGTCCCCAAAAAATAAAATTTCCTAAGATCGAACTGAAAAGAATAAATTACCTAAACCTTCTAACATTTTATTACAAGTAAAGCAATAACAAAAATCCTCTTTACAGTTAAACCTTGAAACCGAGGTATACGTTTAAAATAGAATTTACGTAGGGCGCATTGAAAATTACAGGAATGAATGAGATAAAATTATTAAAAATGGTCAAAAATAAATTTATCGTTTCTAAAATATTCTCCGTTAGCATAAATGCCCTTTTTCATACAAATAAACTAATCTTAAAAAAATTATGCCACTCCTACCTGGTGACCTAAGAAACATGTTTTTCACACTCTTCGGCAGCCTTTCATGTTCTGGTGATGAAAATCGTTGACCGCGTAAGTGATTCTTAATTTTTGCACACAAAAAAACTGGCCGTGTCAGAACTGGCATTGCTGTGGTGCAAGGTGATACGACGTTTACAGTTATTTTTACGGAGTTCGTTAGTAACTTTTGGCAAAGAAATGGTCGCGTACCAATCACTGTTCTCGGTACGACAATTCTTCAAAGGAACAGTAGGCTCATTTCGATGGACTCATATGGTCGATTGCTTCTTTGTTTTGGGGCCGTAGTAATAAATCTTTTTTTGACACCTGTTAATATGTCCTACACCAAATTTGACATCCCTTCCTTTAATCTGATAGGCACAGCATTGCACCAAGTGAGGCGGCCCGTTTTTTGAGCCTCAGTCAAGTTGTGTGATATCCACCGCGAACACAGCTTTTTCATACCCAAATGTTTGTATAGGATTGATTGCATTTAATTCATGCCTACGCCTAAGGATGCCCAAATCTCTTGGTCGGTGATTTCTCTGTCTATTTTGATTATACGGCGCACAGCATCGATGTTTTTGTTATCGATAGCAGTGAACTGCCGACCATCACTAAATTAGTCAATGAGATTGACACAACCGCGTTTGAGTTCTGCAAACCAGTTATAAATAGCCGTATTGCATCATTGTTCATCGCCAAAAGCAATTATAAACCGAGCGGAGCTTTGCTAAGCTGTCGAATTACACTAAACAACCTCGGATCTACGATTTTTTCGAACCGGGGCAGTAACATGATAGTGGCGCCTCTCTCCAGTTGTTTGAGATAAATTGTAAAAAAAACTCACAAATTGACATTTTTCTGATTTTAATTATTTATAAAGTTCGTAAAATTTAATGTGAAATTAAAAATATCGCCATAAAGTTGCCAACAGTAGGTATGCTGCGCTGCAGCTGCTCGCAGCCCATTTTGGAATTAACCGTAAGACGTGTTCAAAAACCAACTGAGCGTTTTAAAATCAAATGAATAATTGATAGAACAACGTGCGTTATATACTAGGCGCTTTATGAAGCAAGTTTTTTTTCAATGATATTATATTATGATTTTGGCGCTTTCTGAAACTGCCTCACATGGTAGAAAATCCTACTACAAAATTTTTATGACATAAATCTATAGTGGCGAAGACACGCAATTTTAAAATGATGCCACAATGTAAAAACAATTGACAATTAAATGAAACAAACTAAAAGCAGAGTTGAAGTTTCAGATGTAGTAATTACTTTTTAAATATTGTTTATGTAAGAGGCCAGTTCCAGAAACTTATAGTGCGCCCTAAACATATACCAGAAGATATATTTTATGTATCTATACAATGTACTTTTGCTTATTTATTCTGATTCACAAGGGCTGCCTACGCATTAGATCGATTCGACATCTAATGTTCTAGTTCCTTCGATATCGATTAAATTGGTGCATATTATGTTCTATGTGTATTTAATCGGCTCAGTTCAAAGAGCACCAGCGCAGACCTAGATAGATTTCCTATTAGGCACCAATTCGAACGCGTCGGTTTGTTGCTACTCGAACGATTTCTAAACATACGACAAAACGAACCGACTGTCGGAATCATCGAGTTTGTTACAATGTCTTATTTAATTTACCGTTTTAGAATGTGTGGGTCATATCTTCGAAGCTAAATTAGAACTACTTCCTGACATTTCATCGGACTTAAATTTGGTGTAGTAGCGTATCTTCGGTGACAATACAATATGGTACCATAATCTATATTAGTCAAAATATATATCCATAATTTTATCCAATATTATACTAAATCAAATAATTTCAAAAGCTTTTATCGCAAACAGAAAACACAGTAAGAGGAATTTAAACTAAATAAATTTCTTTTGCGATATCAAGCTTTTGACATTATTTGATATAATAGATTATTAGGTACAATTATAGATATATTTTTTTTTTCAGCGATTATCGTAACATATTGTGCATATAAGTAGCTAGTTTTACGCAGGATCTATTTCATCATATTCATCCATATCAATAACAGTCATCGGTACAACTCTTGCATGAAATCATATTTTCGTCTTAGTGCAACTAAATTTTTTAATAAAAGCCCTTTTTTTCCAAAACCTGTTTTTTATTGGTAATTTCTTTTCGACTCTGGCGAATAAACGAGCCGAACATTTAAACCACAATGTGGTCTATGGCGATGATTAACAGTTCGACTAGAAATACAAATGCAGTTAAATCCTCTTAACTCTATAGTTATGGATATTATATATATATATATATAGTGTACAGTAATCGTGATTAGCGTAGTCTTAAAGTTATTCTTAGCAAATGTACCTATGTAGAAAAATAACAAATAAAAATATTCAACCGATTATATTTCTTTTGCTGTACGATGTACATCTTTTTGTTTCCTGTATCGACCGTTACCAGTATGATGTTTGTCGGTTCGTCCGTTTGCCTGCGACAATAATATATCTCTGAGACTGTTTAGTTGTTTACGTAAAGTTTAAAACTTTACGATTAAAAAGTAATGGTTGGAATTGGTTTGTCAGGGAGCATAAAAAGTCAAAGGAATTTAAAATTCATCCGTCGACGTGTTCTAAAACACGATTTTAGATAATAAATTAAACTTTTATTACCTTAAAAATTTTGTCTCTCATAAAGTACGTCTAATAGTAAAACTGTAAGAAATATTCGGAAAAATTAAACAATACATATAGTATATAAACGAGTCATATCTGTACATTACATATTTTTTCAAACAAAAAAGAACAATTTATACAACTTGTACTTATGCTACCGAGACCGAAAAAAAACTTTTAAGAGTTTTTGTCTGTCTGTTTGCTGGTGCGCTTGTGCACACTAATCTCAGAAACGGGTTAACCGATTTAGACACTGTTTTCACTGATGTATTATGACCAGCGAATGTCTCATTTTAATAGATTCACAAAAAAAATGTGTTAATTTTCTATCTAAATATATTACATATATTGTTAAAAATAGAAACAATATACGAAAATTTAAGTTTTTTTTGTGTGCTATTAACATTGATGTATTTGTTGATATATCAATGGCATTTAGATACAAGTTTACATACATTTATTTTTAACGTCTTGCCGATGTTTAGCATTAATTGGAAAAATTAAAAGATTGACAATGTCGCAGTTTTGAAATATAATCCACTACAACATATAATATATAGCAAACAAATTAAGTGTTTAAAATGCAACATTAATTTATATAAATCGAACAGTTTCATCGATACGTATAATTTTTACATCCGATCCGATACAAGTTAACGTCCCTGTATGTCTGTCCGTTTACGTCCTTTTCACGCGAGAACTACTATGCCTTTTTTATTTATAATTATGTTGTCTGGCTAAATTATAGGATACATTTTTTACGTAAAGTAGATAACGTACGGAATAAGCGGTGGTGATAATGTTGAATTAATATGAAAAAAGACGTTATTGGAGCGTCTTAATAGCTTACGTTGAGTAAATCATAAGAGATATATCAAATTACAGTGCTGTATAATAAATAGCAGGCCTTAAAAAGACCTACAAAGAATCCGGGGTCTATCTTCTGAGGATGTTACACGGTAAACGTTTTTGTCTTTGATATAACGCCCAGCTGTCGACGGCGGGTACCGAACTGCGTGCATTAAAAGACGAGGAATGTTATATACAAAGGAATGTTGTATATATGCCTTCAATTTAGAAAGCGAAAAAAATGCACCGAATACCTAAAATATCTGAAAGTACAATACGACGTACGAAACTCTGCCCCTGTGAAGTTCGTCACGAAAACGTCGCAATGGCGTAAAACAGGAACGCGGCGGAGAAGGAATGGCCGGGGGCCGTGGAAGCTGCGCATTGCATCATCCGCTGGAAAATCAGAGCGGCATTTTCGTGCGTTGTACTGTATGTTTAAATTGAAAATATTTACCGTATTATTATTTATCTAATAATTAACATATCTAAGTAAGACTATGCTTTATTATAAAAAAACATAATCCAAACAGCAATTCTGTAGTCCGTGCGAGTTAGATCGCGTGCGCAGGTAGTAAACAATAAAATTAAAATAAATATTGAGGAAAAAAAATTTAATATTCTATCACTTTGCTATATTTCTTGTGCATAAAAACTGTAGTACATAAAAAGAAATCTTTCATCGACATTCAGTTATATATAAAGCAATGTCATCTCAATTCAATAGTTTTTATGAATATACTAACACAGCGTGTCAAATAGTAATAGTTGTTGATATAACTGTTATTATTTGACATTTGGGCTCGATTGGGCACAAATGAGACTGGCTATGATAAGCAAGTCTCATTTATGCCCAATCGAGACTCCAGCACCTCTACGGCTTTTTCTTCAAATGGTAACTTCAAACAAATTAGTCTCGCGAGTCGTATCGTCACACGGTTAGCAAACATCAAAAGGGACAAATCATTCTATTACATAGCCGCGAGATCGAGCCGGCCCGTGCGCGCACGACCGTCCGATCGGCGTGTAATCGGATGTAAAATTATGCGTTTTCCGAACCGCTTTCCAGACGTCCGCCCCGACGCCGACGGCCGTCCGGCGCGGACGGCTCGCGGCGCCGACGCCGGACGCCGGACGCGGCGCACGGCGTCCGCGTTAAACATCCGTGGAATGGGATAAAGATTTGACGGAGGAGCTACGACCGAATAGCGCCGCGGCGAGGCCGCGCCCGTCCGTGCGTCCCCATCGGACGGATTGCGATTTCGAAACGGAATTTACCACATTTTTACGGCCACGATCGTAAATGGATTATGAATGTGATACAATTTCGATTATCGCTTTTACGGGTCTGAGGAGTTCGTCCGCGCGTCCGACCGCGTTTTACGGCAATTTTACGGGAGGCATTGCTGCATCTATTATTCATCATTCACTAACTAAACAAGTAGTTAAACATCATAAACATACTTACATATAGAAATGAGAATTTTTTAAATTTAATTATGCATTTTAAATTTAGGGTATTCACTTTTTAATTATGAATTTCATAAAACATGTTATGTACATATATTATTATAGAAGTTAATATCTCTTCATATTGTTATTACAATATATAATAACTAAATAAGCATCAAGCGCCTTAAAATAGTTATAAAGCCTCTCAGCCTTTATCACTATTTTGTATTTAATGAGAGCAGTGTAATACCATAGACATCTTACTACATATATTTAATTTCACGTCACGTAGTTTTTCTAAGCTTATAGAAAAATATAATCACTTGACTGCTTCATATATCTCTTTCTTCTTCTATTGGTCAAAAACTTCAACCCAACAACCACAATATGCGTATTTTTACGCCGGCATCTCAAAAAAAATACGCATTAATAAAATCGATCGGTTTTACTGGAATATAATTTGAAATCTTATGCCAATTGAAAGATTACCTAACCGTTTTATTAAACAATTTTTATTTATTAGTTAATTAGTAAGTTAGGTTAGATTACATTTTGCAGCCCTATGCAGTTAGCAAATACACTTATTAGTAATAGAAATTTATTCAATAAATAATTAATAACAATAAGATGCTTAATACCTTATTAAAAATATGAAACGATATCCGAGGATTATTTCACGTATTAATCGCTCACTCCGATTTTTCGTCGCCCCGTCGGTTGCGACACGGGGTCTGGAACCGTTCAAAGAACCATAAACAAACTCGCGCTGATCCCAAAAAAAAAAATAGTTTAATCGAAAAGTCTCAAGAGAGACCTTTATGCTCCAAATCGGCCTCCATTCCGGCCGGGGCCGGCTGTCAGCTCCGACGCAAAGCCGCGAATAAGGCGGGCATTCAACGACATTTTAAACTGACCCTCTATTTATATCAAATAATATAATCTATTTATTGTGACAATAAAAAGTTTCGATGTTATCGTCCGGGTGCGATGAGAGAATTGTCATCGCAGTCGACTCGCTTCGTGCGACTAAAGGTCGTTTATTCGGATTATCCATATATGATGTATGAAAGAATATGACTCTTGCTTTTATAATTTTACGGTTGTTTTTTGCTTGGAAGCGTTAACTTGGGCTTCAACAACGTCACGGCTTCAAGTTGGCTTAAGTAAAGCGAACATGCACACTTCGAGGTCTGTGCGACACTAGGGCTTTAGATAGAGTAGTCATGAATTCAGGTTCGTGTATAATGTAGTTATAAATATCGAAATCATTATCTTCTACTTTTAATTTATACATAAATATTTAACAAACTAAATATTGTAATAGAACATATTACCGACTACAACAACAATTATTAGGTGTAGTAAAACAAAATGTCATGTAAACATTTTGAGTTTGGATAATTGAGATATCTTTATCCAATGCACAATGGTTATTATATCATTTCATACTTTTTGGTTTAAATAAGAATCCCTATGCATTGAATTATTAAGAACTAATAGTTCATAAGAATTGAAATTGCAAAATTAAGTTTGGTTTATTCTACACCCCTTTCATTCGTGAAAGAATTTTCCATTTTTTTTTTATTTCTTTTTACTATATTAATATACGTAAAAAAAAAACGAATGAGATGACATTGTACTGATTAAAAAAATAATCATGAAAATCCGCTTCTCAGCCGTCGCAGATATCGACGAAGATGAGACTTTTTCAATTTGTCAAAACATAGTACAAAACTAAACGAGGTAACCGGCTCTATTTATTTACTTAAAAAAAAAAGTGAAGTTGCTACCTTAATCCCGACTTCATGTCACTTTTCAATAATCACTTAAGCTCCAACTAATCGAATGAAATGTGGTATACATCCTTTTTAAGCACCTTATTGATTAGTTTTTATGTGAGGGCATGCAACATAGACATCTATTGATGCATGATATCAAGTGTAATAATGTTGAAATGCTGCATTATTCAATGTTTACGAGACCAAAACTTTCAAATTTTTGGCATTTCTCAAATTTCATCCGACTCATTATTATTTTGAGTGTTACGTTTTACATTTTCATTCATGCTTCTTTTTCAATTCGATATCGATATGAAAGATCTTCCGTCGGAAATAATTGGTATTGCAATATCAAACTCAAAAAAATCAATTTATTCTTATATCAATTATTTATATTTTTCAAACCTCTCAATTAATGATAGCGCAGTGGTCAACAAGCCTAGCAGGAGTTTACAAGCGAGTAGATTCATGAGACACGAATTCATAAACGCGAGGGCTGTATCACTGCGTGTTCGTTTAATGCACGCGTAGAACGAGAATATTTATTATCACTGGCCTGTAACAAGTGATAACAAACGTCTAAAATAACTTAGTTGAACCCCCACGTCCATTAGGCCTAACAAGCTGGACCAGCGGGTCTAGCACGACGCCTTGCTAAATCCGCTCGAGAAGAACCTCTCCATAGGATTAACCCTTTCGCGCTAATGTTAGGTATGAAAAGGATAATCCTACACTGAAACTCTTGTCTAGGGCGTCATGCTAGGCCCGCATTGGGGTCTAACGCTCTACCCATAGAGAAAACCCACGCTCTGCACTTGCGATCCAACGACATTATAACGATGGTATAATGACGCAAATTATTATGTTTTACGCCTTATACGCACGCCGCTTAGATAACGAATACGGACGGAGTTTTCCGCCACCGCAACATCCATACACTATCCCACAAACGTAATACGTTATGTTGTACTCGCATTACATAAACACCGCCATAAACATTTCGCTCACGATGTTATAATTTATTGTCGTCGTGTGCCTAGCCGGCGTTAATTGCTGCGAACGCTCCTTCGCCATTTCTTTCTCCATTTCCCGCGGTTTTTTCCTTTTTTTTTTCAAATCGGCCGCGGCGCGAGAAGTTTTGTATTTACAGTTGCATGAAACGTTTAATTGCCGGCGGATGTTAGACTCGGTAATTGGGAGGTGAATTCTTTAGATAAGGAACCGCCGGGGCAGACATAATAACCGGCGGGCGGGTGCCTAGCCGCGCTAATTGTTTCTCTTACAGTAAATTAATGTAAAGCTCGTGGCGTCCATTTTTGTCGCTAATTAAACACGCGATCGTTTTGATGGATAACCGATATCGAGCGGTTTTAACATACGTAATGTTATGGTAGTTTAAGAGTTTCAAGAATAAAATTTTGGGCGGACCTTCCAAAATATATTTTATTAAGGAATTGACAATTATAATTTCGTATGGTATATTTTTGTATTTTTTTTTGTTTGTGCCGATCTTATATTTTTCTATAATCGTCCACTAACCTAAGAAGAATTAAATGTGAAACACTAGCCGCCGTGCTGACTGTTACTTGTGAGATAACTCTTGTAGGATTGTAGTAGACATAGCGTTGTCAAATACAGATATTTGCTGTTTGATAAAAAAGTGACATGTAGAATTTGACACAAATAGACGGCGCTTTACGGTACATTCGTAAGACGAATTTTGAAATTGATATATTAAACAAATTTTGGATACTACTGAATCAAAATGTTAATTTCCGTTAATCAAAATCTTATAAATTACTATTCAGTGTCGATTAGGTTTAATACTACATTAATGACATTGATTATCCGTCGATCATAATTATTTTACTTGTTTTTTGTAAAAGTTAAATGACAAATTCACTACATCTAATGTTAGTGTTTTTTTCATTCAATCAGACAATTTTTAAAAATTGCTCTTCCGTTAATATGAATTCATTATAAAACGTTCATGAGCAAAAACTAGGATATCTACCCATTGAAAATTAAAAAATAAGCTGTTCTTATTTCTTCAAATTTATGTAAATTATACTTTGATTAATGCCTGAATAGTATTTGAAAGTAACTTGTCCGGCATTGTCCTTCGTTGAAAAACTACATACAATTTAAGCAATTAAATCATATGGCATAAAAATTACTAAAAACGGGGTCGTTCATATCGAGCGACTAACTTCATTACGAAAATATGTGAATATCTATACATTGTTATAGTACATTATTTTTTTTATTTTATTAATAAATGATATAAACTTCGTCATTGACGCTAAAACCGAACAGGTATCTATGTATAAAATCTTTAAAAACTTTGTCTGTCTTTTTGACGCTATTTTGCATTACGCGAAAAATACTGAACAGATGCCGATATAAATTGATACAGCAATAACTTATAGAACGACATTTAATAATAAGCTCTAGCGGGTATGAAAACAAAAACCTTTTTGAGTTTTATTCATTTTGAAGTTAGGTACAGGTTGGAAAACTGTCTATGCTTGCAAATAATAAAAAAAAAAGATTTATAAAATAACTGTTACAGATTTTGATTTACAATCAATCGCACCATCTTGAATGTCTTGCAATTAATTGCATCTCTCCTGTAACAATTCGTAAGATCTGAATTATTTATGTTTCGACAATTGAAGTCTTTTCTTAAACATATTCTAAAGGGTAAATACATTTGAATAAGGTAAAATACAATACGTATTTATTAATACTCTGCTTTAGAAATCACGGGTAATACTTAATTTTAACGCGACTACAGTGAAACCAAAATAAGGGTTGTGATTTTAACCTATATGTTTTGTGTGTATGTATGAACATCTGTTCCCGCAGAACTTCTAAACTACTCATCATAATTTGACGAATGATGTGTCGTTAGAAGCATCTTTATCGTCCACTGGTTAAAGGTTATGTCTTGATACACTGAATTCAATATGCGCCGTCTAAAGAGTACAAAGTCAGGAATAGAAAAAAATGTGAACGATATGTTGGATATGAAGTAAAACGACTTCATTGGCACAATTCAAATATGTATATATATTATTAGTTGTTGTTCCCTGTTTTGGTTGCATTCGCCCAATAATTGCCTATAATGACATTATAATTTGACAAAAAAGTTAGCGTTAGAGACGTCTTGATCGCTTGTTATAGACTGTGAGAACTCATACTAAATTCAAAACGGTGCCCTCGGAAGGGCATAAAGTAAATATTGTTTTTTTTTATTAAAACTGGAGTGTTTGGAATCAAATGAAAGAGATTTTTAATTATCATATTTAAAAAGATGATGTGAGCTAAAAACTAAATAAGTCCCGCTCACGCTTTCTTAGGAAATGAAACCGCAAAATAACTCAAATAAAAATAAATAGATATAAAAACGAAAATCCGGTTACGAAAAAATCGCATTCTAAAAGTATGAAACAAGAAAACATTTTTGTCCGACATTCTTATCTACTAAGTATTCAATATTTACCATTAGTAGACAACTTGCGTATACATTTTCATTACATAGCGATGTTTTGAATACTACCGTGATTGTTGGCTACCTTGCCCTATGGGTTACTTATTGTCCTTTTACTGTACCGTAAGATCTAATGTGTAAAGAATACTATAAAACGTATCGTGTAAAGAATCCTTAGGATGTTATTGCATACAACCACGACTATCGTCTGAACGTCGCTACATCTTTGCATCAATTTAAAATGTCCATGTAAATCGTATACTTATCACATGATAAATATTTAATATATAGATAAGTCGAGTTTTAGATATTGTACTTAATTTTTTTTAATTTTTGAATGAATGATATATCCATACAGAAACACGGACAGTCTAGAAATTTCGATTATTCTCCATAGACACTATGAGAAAGCACTTTACAACAGAGCAGGTCCCGTTCCGCCGCCGCCGGCCGCCGCGGCGCGCTCCGGCCGCGTTCCGATATTCCGGTGGGCTGTTTTAAATTTCCAAAGGGAAGGCGAAAGCTGCTTGACGTTTGACAAAAAGCTGATTATGACGTCAGTTTTTTTTTTCTTTTCGCCGCCGACGTCCCCCCGGCCGGGATTAGCCCGGCGAGGGGCCGGCCGCATTATCGCGCGCCGGGCCGCGCGTGTTTATCGAGGCCATTATACGTTTTATTATTTAATTTATTTAACACCTCCTCGTTATCCGGCTCGCCTATTGAACCGTAGTCTACGGGATAAGACCGTCGGGGATGAGTATTGTAGGTAGTTTGTTTTTAATAAAAAATAATCGACATTTCTCGATATTGTTAATCATTTTATGCGATTACACTTAATTCATTTTAAGGCATCCTGTTTTATGTCCGGACACCGTGAAAATCACAAGCATATCTAATTACGATAAAGTCTACATAAACTAGATAAGCGAACATTAGGAAAATCAAGAGGACTCTTTTATTAAAAAAAAAGAGTGTTTTATTAAATTTCACAATTTACAAACGGCCTCTGACGCAGTCACGATTCAATTCTCGTCACCTCAGATTTATCGTCGTGAGAAATCAAATATCTTTTGTCATCGTAGTAGGGATACATTTTTTTTTATTCAAGTAGATAACATTTTGAAATACCTTTGTATCATGGATTGGATTAATGGGTATCTTTATGAAATAACTGATTGGTAAATGTTTTAGTAAACCCGTTTCACTTCCATTATTGTACAAAATGTGAAAGACGTGTCCATGCAGAGGATGGGTTTAATGAGAAGTTGCGATGATAGTTATATGACACGACACTAACCTACATACCTATATATTCTATCAATATTAATAGCAAATACATTATCATCTACACCTGCCGAAGAAAAATGAGTGAGAGAATTTATTTTTATATTCCTTTGGTTGAGATATTTTTCAGTTGAAGAAACGTTTACAATTATTATGCGGTATATCAGTTTATACATGCGGTTTTAAAAATGTTTAAGAATCACATAGTTTAATTATACAATTAGATAGTGATTTGCGGTAACTTAAAAGCGCAGCAATCAATTTCCTTGATTTCCTTTAACCGTAACAAGGAACTACTGACAATATTAAACTGTCTTCATTGGAAATGTTATTAGGATATAAATTGACACTTTTTGTATAACACGCTTATTTTTAATATTACATTCTTAATGAATGATGATATATGTATATATGAAGTTTTTAATAGCTATTTCAGATTTATGACCATACAACAACAAAAAAAAACCTAATAATTGATTTGATTACAGAGTAGGTACAGGTCTACTATCAGTCGGGGAACAAGAAACTAAAATTGCTGATTGTGCTGAATGTGAACAAGTCAATCTAGAACTCGCTCTAAATGACGAAAAAAATAAAACAAACTGTAGTTATTTTTACAGGTCACCGAAATCGGCGATTTGGCGACATTACCAAAATCTATGCTATTTTGTACATATATCAATCTCCGTAAATACCGTAATTTGTCAATTAAAACTTTAAGCTAACTCGCATACATATTTAAGTTATAAATTCAGAGTGATCTTGATAACGGCCACTTGTCTAACACTAATTAGTTCCATACACGGCCGCTAAATTAAATTTAAATTATCATAATTAAGTCGAGATTACGTAGGTAGGTAGCCGCCGTTCACGGAACAAAAAAGAAGTGGATGCGTTAATGTGCGACGTACAGCTGAAACTGCCTTCTCCGATTTTTTTATTCGTAGCTTTTATCTTTTCAAGCTTAAGTGATCTAACGATATCCCCATTTATTAAGTTAATTAACATACAAGGTACGCTCGAGGTAGTAGCTGGCCTGGATACGGTATTAAAAAATTGATATTCATTATGCATATTTTGTTGAAGAGGTCCTATTAATATTTTGTTTTTCGTGAACATACATTCATTTCACATCCAAATATTGTTAAGTACATTGAAGTTTCTTAATCCGTAAACGTTTACAATGCAATATATTCGACAACTTTATTCCCCAATTAGTTCGAAATAAAGACATCAACGCGTGACCAACTTAAAGAGTTATTTTTTATACAATATATATATATATATATATATAATTGTGTGTAAAGAGAACTTGTATATTTAAAAACAATGAAATACCAATAATCCACATGATAATAATATCATAGGTTTCAAAAGCATATTCCTAGCACATTGGTAAAAAGAAAAACAAAACGGAAAGGTCAAAGCGGCTTGTGACAACATTTTTTGTCGCAATCACTGAGGTGTCGCGGGATCAACGCCGGCGAGGGTCCGCCGGCGGCGCCCCCGCGCGCCCGCCGTGACAACGACACGTCCTTAATAACGTAATAAAATAACACGACTGTCATACAAAATAATATAAATAACAACACTTCCATCTTCTTGATATTTGATATTTGTATTATATGATTTATTTTGTTAAAAATTTATCTGCGGCCGTATGTGGCCACACTATTCTACATCAATTATATTACTGTCGTCGACTGCTCAGCTGTTTTTTTTTTTTGCGTTTTAATCGACCTATTCACATAGACTCTTGTCAGGTAAAAGAAAACAATTTAAAACATACAAGCTCAGAACAGATAATTAATTATGTTCAAGATTCAGTGGTGCAGTAGACAAGCGAGCGTACCGGGGGAGTCGGTGGCGGAGCGGTCCGAGTCAGAGTCGCGGTGCGCGCTCAGGTCGCGCGGCGCTCCGTCCAGGATGTCCGTGATCATGAACCGGGTGCGCGGCGCGCGGCCCTCCTCGCGCTGCACCGTCATCGCCACGCCGGCCGCCGCCAGGGCACCGCTCGCGCCCGCACCGCCCGCCGCGCCCTCTACCGCATCCAGCGCCGAGCCCGCGCCCGCGCCTCCGCCCGCGCCGCGCCACGCCAGCCCCAGCGCGCGCGACACGCACTCGCTGGCCCCCAGCGCGTCGGTGGTCCGCGCACCCTCAGCACCGAGCGCCCTAAGCGGCGTCACCGGCGGCCCGGCGCCCGCGGCCGGCGCTCCACCGGCGCCTCGCACGCCTCGGCTGCGACTCCCGGCGCGCCGCACGCCCCGCGCCACATTCGACCGCCGAAGCTGACGCCAGAAAGTCCACCCGCACAGATTACCAGACAATCAGATCCGCACCATTCTAGGCGACTCCGATACGCTAACGCAGAGTCTCATCCGTGTGCACATCGCCGCACGCGCCGCGTACACGCGTGATGCGGTTACCGGCCCGGGTACTGTTCAAGTATTATTTGTCAGGTCCGAGGGACGAACTTTTCATTCGAACGAATTAAAATCAAACGACCGAAAAACACGACCCGCCGGGATTACAGTTTTCAATGTTACCACTTCATCGAAGTCAAAAAAAGTCTGTGTACGGATTCGCAAAATTGTTACACAATTTATAATAATCGCAAGTAGAGATAAATGCGTGCACCGGCAAGTCGCGGCAGACCGATGCGAGCGCGCAGGCCGTCGAGACCGACTGCGACCGGAACACTACGGCGAGCGTGGGGCGCGACTGGCGGCGGCCGGCGGCGGCGGCGGCGCGCCGGGGCGGAGCAGCCGTGGGCGGGGCGCGCGGGCCGGGGCCGGAGGCGGGGCGCTGCCATGTTGCGCGGCTAATGCTCGTTTGGCCCGCGCGGTGGCGGGAGAAAGCTCGTCGCGGATTTAAGCTTTTAGACGTGGATAAAGCGCTCTAAGTATAAGAAAATAAAGCGTCTCGCGCCGAAGCTCGCGCGTCATAGCGCCGTTTTACTGAACGTGGACGACGCCGCGCTTTTATTGTCTCGTAAGATATGACCGTACGAGTACAAAATAATGTCATTTTAACGAAAACCTAATATGAAAAAGAAAGCTTAAATAAATCACCGACGGATACCGAGGATCCTAGCAAGATTCGAGGCTGTCATATTAAAATTTCATCATCGAATCAATTCTACAAAGTTTTGTCAAAAGAATGAAATACAAATTCCTCATTCCATTTCTCATAATAAATTAGGTAAACCTAGTAGATACAACTTTTAAAGATTATATTTAAACTAAGGTTGATACACAAAACATTTTACATTATAAAATGAAATAAGTTTACAAACAAGGTTGTTAGTAAAACGTTAAAGAATAGCATGTCATAAGTCCGCAGTAGTCGTGCCCGCACTCAGCTGCACTAGACAAATACATTGCACCGATGCATCACACGGTAATTTGTGAAGTTTCTTTCCGAACCCAAAATGCAAATACAAATTAATACTTATAAATTACTTATAAACTTCATTCCATTACAATATTTAATAACAAATTATGAAGTTACGTTAAGTAGTAAGTTTGTATATCTTCCGCTTTGTGACTTTGCATATTAATTAATCAAAATAATTTAATAATTGAATAGACAAATGCACACAGGTTTCCATGAGTGAAGAAAAGGTCTGTCAAGTAAAAAAAATGTGTCGTTCACGAATGACAGCAAATATGAAAGTGACATTGAAAACAGAGTTAATGCTGGAATCGTAGTACAAATGGCGCTCAGTGCCTACGTTTTTACGAGCGCCTGGAAGTTGTCCCAAAGGTGAGATTGGTTGTATCTACTTATCTAAATGGAAAAATGTCAGCGCTGTCACGCTAATGATACGAAGAAATATAAATTTTGGTATGGCAGAAGAAGCATGAGATAATGCGGTATATGTGAGAGCGTCGAGAACTATGATTGGTGTAAAACTAAGTGACGGTATTAGAAAGGGTAGATATCTATGTTAGGAGAAGTTCATGGTGTGAAAGAAGATATGGTTAGAAAAATTGTGATAGTAATACTTAGATGGTTTGGTTATGTAGAGAGTATAAATGAATGGAGATTAACAAAATGGAATGCTGTAAAATCTAAAATCGAGCCAAAATGAAAATTCCCTGCGTTCGTGCGTTCTGAAAAAGAAATCTCTTTTTCAGAACGCACTGAAACTGCAGTTTCATTACGTTCTGAAAAAAGGTTACGTTAAGAATATCAACATATAATCACCAAACATATACCTATGAAAATATTAATCAAAGTGGCAAGGGCTATTATACCGTGTTTGAATATCGTAATGAAAAAAGCGCTTGGGATTGAACCGCTCGGCTATTGGGTTACTTCAAATGATTTTTAAATCTCGACTAAATTATTAACTACACAATAATTTGTGTTAATGAGTAAAATAGAGCAACCCTTGAGTTTCTTGCCTATTTTTCTCAAGATGGATCAGCATTTGTATTGGGTAGTAATGACGAAAAGAATTTATTAATGACATATTTCAATTTCATTACTTACAAGATAAAGATATTTTTGATTTGACGCGCCACAAAAATTCTATCGGGAGTTAAACAAGCAGAACTATATGGTCTATGCCTACGTGTTCTGTGGGAAATAAGTGTAAGTTAATCACTGTTTGTATGGTTAAGTAATTATAGGTATAGGTACTTACTCATTCAGGGGCGGGTCGGGGGTGTTACGAGGCGTCATGACCCCCCACTGGGACTGGGTCTTTGTCTTACTATCGTTGACGGAATTAGAGCCAGTCCTGACTGAACCTCGTATGTGTGCCAAACTCGAAGTCTATGTACCTATTAATAATATTCTGCTAAAAGTTATCACTCGAAGAGTCGACAACTCAATTAAAATAATATATTCATACCGTTGGCCGGTTTGCCAGCATCTGTAACCTCTTTCCAGTGTTTCGAAATGGTCGATAGGTGCAGGAACTTCTAAATCGTACTTTGAGAGGTTCCAATGGATTTTTACACTCACAACAATGAAATCATTACATTTAAGTGTCATTATAAATCAACTTGTAATCAACACTAGATATATGCAATTGACATTCTTAACCATTACGATTTGTTTTTTAAAATGGCTCACGTAATGAAATACAAATTATTAGCCTTACATTGAAATACATAGAGCTAGTTTCTATAACATCTCGCAACTAAACATAAATTATTAAAAAGTATAACGTAACTCACACTATATCGATAAAATTCGCATCATACGTATTTAAACGGGTCAAATGAGAATAGTAATTTAATTAATTGTATTTTTTGTCGATAAGTGATCGTACAAAAATGGAATACGAATAACACACAAACCAAAATAATGAAGGAAAACAGTTTCATATATATCGAATATTATGTCTATATGTAAAACATTCGATGTTTGACTGTCAGTTTATAATAGCCACAGGTGTGGGCATACGTATCGTGTACATTCGATATTATGTTTTTACTTTCAGAATTAGGCAGAGAATACCGTATCAAAAATTTTAGTATTTTAAGAACGGCGGATATATTAGAAATATCGATTTCACTGAAAAATATCAAAAACCCAGGTCCGAATTGGTGACAAAGCTGAAAATTTAAAACTCCCCACCATCTATACTTAATTTTGTTCTAATAAGAATTTTATGCCTCCATACCTAACTAATACATACCTAACATACCTCACATATAGGGGCCGTGATTTTAGGAATGGTCCACGCATCATTAAAGTACCTATACTTTGTGAGATCTAGTTTCCGTCGCTATTGATAATAAATCGGGTGTCCGAGAAAAAATCATGTATTTATTTTTATATATACATCCGAGATATCAACAGTATACTTTAAATTAAACAAGCAATTACAAATTTTAAAGCCGATTACGAATGATCATCTGACTAGAAAAAATTAAAATGTTCGTTCAGATTTGAATTCAAAATATTTTTATTTCATAGGTTATAAAGTAACACTTAAATTACATTATTTTTTTTTTATAAATTTACATTTTAGCACTCTTTCTAAAGGCAGTTTTCCCGTTTTACTTTCAAAAAGAACAAGCAAGAAACTTGAGGGTAGCTCTTTTCTCATTTTATGATACATTACCAAAATAAAAACGAATCCGTTACTGAACGGAATAACCCGTAAAAAGTCTGGCTGGTTATGGCCATGCATATTGTCTTGAAAGTGTTTAGAAATCGTTTAATATCCTCTTACACTGTGCATTTGTTTATTATGCTCTAGAATGTATATAACAGTATTAAAATCTTGTATATCCACAGGGACCTTACTGCACACGAGCACACAGAGCCTTTGAAAAAACAATTGGAAATTTTAAACTGAGCCTTTAGGAAGTATAAATTCCAATAAGAGAAAACGTGATTTAGCAAATGTATGATTTGTCAAAAATTCCAATTCCAATCAATAGACACGATTTGTTTAATTTTATTTACAATTAATATCTGATTAATTTATAATTAGTGTTTAATTAATACCTACCCATTATGTATAAAATGACAATTAATGCGTAAAAAGGCGAGTAACGCTTTGCATGACGCTTAAATTAATTACGAATTTATACACTTTATGGCCCCTGGTCCGTCTGTGGGCTTCGCATCCTAATGGTAGTAGTATACAAATTTAATTAGCGTTCTTTAATAACAATAAACACGAACATTTCTTATTACTGTTTCCCAACGACTCGAGCATTGTTCCATATTATCAATGTGACTTTTTGTCCGAACCTAGAACTATGTAGTACATGTAGTGTGGCGATTCGATTGTTGCATGGAAGAAATCTTGTGCAAGTATAACAATAATAATCACAAATAGTTAGGCTACATACTTCGCATTCTAAATTACTTAATACTAATTTTGTCCCTACATCCCTGTCTGCGTGCCTCTTTTGAGAGAGGCCTCCTCCAATTGTAACCATTCTTCTTTATTTCTTCATCGCTGGCCCATCTTGTCTATATAGGCAGAAACGGCCAGCGATAAAGAAAAATGATAGGTAGGCGGTAGCTGGTGGTAAGTATATACATACCATCAGCTACCGCCATTTCCACAACCACTCTCGTGTATAGAAGAAAAAATATCAAATTTTTCAAGTAGATAACCTAACTTTTTTACGAATTGACACAACCAATTGTTAGTACGTTGGTATTAATAATAAAACCGATTATGAACAAAATTATATATTAAAAGCTCTCTCTGTGAAAACCCAGCGATAAATATAGACAAACATTATTCTTTACACTATATATATATATTTATGGTGATGGGGCAAACACTTCCAAGTGACCTATCTCCTAGATCTGTTTGTCCGCCATTTAGGCCTGTGTCAGTGCAGTGTGACGTGCTTTTCTAGTGTTGTAATCAAAATGTTAAATATCTTAACACATCCGTAGCTGTGGTGTGATGATGTATTTTTCTGCTTTAATATTTTTTAATGACATTATTGTTAGACCGTGATATCGTCGATAGTTTGTGTTAGAACTGCGTTCATAATATATTCATTTATAAGGTTAAAAGACAAATAATATTTCAGTTCTATATTACGAAGAGGAAGATTTTATTTAAAATTACCCGACACTGTTTATTTTGCTTTAAAACTAATAAAATTTTATTTGTTTCTTTTCAATCACTTAAATAGTAACCGCGTGCAAGATGTTTAAAAATATCTTTTTGAATCCCAGTATTATTTGCATTTACTGAAGTGCCGTGAGAAATCCAGAGCCTTTAAGTGGATCATTATAAAACCTTTTGGTATGTGGTTTTAATACTAAATATAAGAATTTTAAGGATTCTTTTTTTTTATTTCAGTTTTTAATTATAACAATACATAGTTACCATTAATTTTCTTGAAAAATTCAACTTACTTCCGTTTTAAGTTAGATAATGGAAATGAGAACAATTAGAAACCTGTCCTTGGCGCATCAAGGGATAGGTTTGTAAGGCAGGAGAAATTTTTAGGGAATGCCAAAAATAAGAGTAGCCTTATATATATATATGCTACGAGAAACACTTGCGGAAAGTAAAGAATTTTCTTATCAAGCGGAGCTGATGCCGACAGGTTAGCAATTAAAACCGCAATTAATATGCAATCTGAAAACATTTAGTGTAGTTTCTGAGGATGCGGATATTTTGATTTTAAGGAGCGCGCTCTCACCGCCAAATTGACAAATTTATTTTCGAAAATTAAGCAAAGACAAAATACCACAAAAAGTGTAATTAAGTAAGTGTAAGCTCTTCTAAAAGCTCGGAAACTGTATTACCCAAAGGTAGTTTCACTGGCTGTGACACGACGTGTGTTTTTTTCCGATGTGCAAAAAAATGTTTTTTGCAAAAAATTTCGAGAAACGGTTGAAATTGCAAAACGCTGCGGCAGTTTATGAAAATGAATGTTGAGATGCCTATGACATTTTTAATGCGCCCTACGTATTAGGTAGCGCGCACTAAAATTTTCTGGGATAAATGAGAAAAAAATTACTATGAATGATCAAAGATGAATTTATTGTTTCTGAAAATATTCTTGTTTAGCATGACAGTATTTTTTTTTATACGCATCAACTAATTTTAAAAACTATTTTGCCACTCTTCCCTGGTGGCCTCGGAAACATGTTTTCCATATTCTTTGACAGCCTCTTCTTGTGACGAAAATCGTTGATGTAATTGGTTCTTAATTTTTGCGAACAAAAAAAGTCACAAGGTCAAGTTGGGACTGTATGCAAGATTGCTCATAAGTTTTACGTTTTTCTCCTTCAAAAACTTATTTGCCTGTTTGGCCGTGTCAGAACTGGCATTGCTGTGGTGCAAGGTGATACGACGTTTACAGTTATTTTTACGGAGTTCGTCAATAACTTCCGGCAAAGAAATGGTCATGTACCAATCACTATTCATGGTACGACAATTTTGCAAAGGAACAGTAGGCTCGTTTTGATGGACCGATACGGTCGATTGCTGCTTTGTTTTGAAGTCGTAGCAATAAATCCATATTTTTTCCATCTGTTAATATGTCCTACACCAAATTTGACGTCCCTTCCCTGAATCTGGTAAGCATGGCATTGCACCAAGTGACGCGGTCTTTTTTGGAGCCTCACTCTATTTGTGTGGGATCCAACGCGAGCGCAGCTTTTTCATACTCAAATGTTTGTGTACAATTGATTGTATTTGATTCATATGTATGTCTAAGCATGCTCGAATTTCATGGTAGGTCAAATGCTTGTTTACTTCGATTGTATGGTGCAGAGCATCGATGTTTTTGTTGTCCACAGCGGTGAAATGGTTCACGAATATCACGACTATCACGAAATTCGTCACTTAGATTGACACAACCGTGCTTGAATTTTGCATACCAGATACAGATAGTCGTCTTGAATGGTGCTTCATAGCCAAAAACAGTTCAAAGCCGAGCGAGACTTTGCCAAGCTGTCAAATCACTATTAAAATTGTAGAAAATCATATTACGAAAATTTTCAAGTCTTAAATCCATAGTGAAGAAGACACACAATTTTTATAATGATACCACAACGTAAAAACAATTGACATTTAGATGAAACAAACTGTGTTCTACAGCCAAAGAATTCCATTTTCTAATATAGTAATTACTATTTATACATCGTTTATGTTAGCGGCCAGTTCCAGAAACTTATAGTGCGCCCCACGTATTACACCACTTTTGCGTTACAAACTGCCCCCCAAAAAATAAAAGATCTAAACACATTAAAATATAACTCTTTTGTAAAAACAACTGCTAATGCCGTCTTTGCCACCTACTGTAGATGCCGCCCTTGGACACTTCAAAAAAGTATACCTGCAAGTTGAAACATGGCACGGACGAGAAAAATCACCAGAAGAATGAGGTTAAATGTGGTATACTGACACCTAAAGCAATGACGCAGCTACCAGCTCCACAATTCTTACTGGAAATCATTTTTTTTTTCACATAAAAAACAGAATGTTGAGCATATTGTGGGTACAGGAAAAGTGGATAAGATTGCACTGTAGCTTACTTATTACAGGTGCAATGGCAATAGCTGTTCTAATCCTTCACCTATAATCCAAATTAATGGAATCGACGACGACGAAAATAATGTAAATAGTTAATGAAAATTTTTTCGAATTTTATAATAAGGTAATAATAAATATACATATTTTTTAAATCTCGTCTTATTTCTATTAACGTATTTTACACAATTATTTGTATAACATAAACGATTTAAAACAATTTGTTTAAACTTATTATTTTTGCGAAATAAATATAAATTAACATTAAAAGTAGTATACAAATATCATTTACTGTATATAAAACTGAAGTTATTACTATACACATTTTTTTTCGTATCCGTCCGACATTTCCGACATTTTTAATAAATTGTTGTAATAAGATCGACAAATTTTATTTTTAGCTTTTATTTCGGCTTTTAATAATGCTATCGGAAAGGTTTTACTAAGATTGATTCAAAGGCCCTGGAAAGAAGTTGATTCAAGGCCCTGGATTCCGAGATTTTACGATTTTATGGCCTACGCCACTCCACTAATTATAATGTTGTCATCGTATTTTTTATGGTTGTACCGTGTATTAGCACCACGAGAAATCACTATTTGGGGAAGGCCGTCGTAGTAAGGCCACGATTTTATTCAGCAATGTGTAGTGTTACATACTTATAGACTTGCCATACAGCCTATTTCACAA